>JAFDUT010000041.1:0-124715 GCA_017309665.1 Coelopa frigida | reverse complement strand
AAAAATGAATAACATCGCCCTCCCATATAACGCAATAGTTGAATATGGTAGATATGATAACTATGGTATATATAGAGATGAATTTTTGCGTCTGATCATGTACCACCGATACCAGTTTACATGCTAAAATTGACAAGCTACAGCTCAGCTCAAAAGCTACAGCTCAATATTGGATATATGGTAAACCATATAGACAGTTATTAGATTAAATATTGCTACTAAGAGTTCCCCTGAATCAAATGGAAAAGATCTCGAGCACCTTCCATACAAAATTGTAGATCTACAAGCCAACCAACTACTTTATGGATGTTATTTCCTGATGAAAGTGTGGGAGTGAATGCAATAAGAAAGAGACCACATCCAACTGAACCTCAATGGACGCCCATAGAAAAATTGATTATATCCTTTCAATATAAACGTAATGAGCAGGTGACGATTGAGAGAATACAATTTCCAATTGTACCTGCTGAAGGGATCACAATCCACAAAAGTCAGGGAGCTACATATTTCCAAATGGCTGTTCATCTTCGAAGTGGAATCAGTCGCGCGGCACTATATGTTGCTTATAGTAGCGCAGCAAGTACTTCTGGACTTTATATTGTTGACAATTTCTACCCTCCCAAGTCTGTTGTTGAATCAGATTTTGTCTGCATTGAAATGAACATCTAAAATAGGAAAAGCAACTAAAGGCACATTATGATTTTATGGCACACAAAAAATCATCGATTCAATTATTCTTCCATAAATTGCAGAGCTTTAATGCGCACTTCCAAGATATTAGCAATGGCACAATGCTGCAAACACCAGAACTACTTCGTTTTGTAGAAACATGGGCCCCTATAAGATTCCTAACTTCACTCTTATTCATAGATTAGACAATCGACACAAAAAGGGTATAATCGTGTTTGGAATACGAATATA
The DNA here is from genome assembly GCA_017309665.1 of Coelopa frigida. Classification (NCBI taxonomy): domain Eukaryota; kingdom Metazoa; phylum Arthropoda; class Insecta; order Diptera; family Coelopidae; genus Coelopa; species Coelopa frigida. Next base: position 123,794 of record JAFDUT010000041.1, on the reverse strand, counting down.
GCTTCAAATATCATTTCTCTTGGCCTCTTGGCCTCTCTGTGGCCTCTCAGTTGTGAAAATCGCACGATGGAGTTAATAGCATTGAAGTGTAATGATGCATTTTCACTAATTATTGATAGAAATTCACTGTTTTTCCTTTAATAAACGTTGTATGCAGGGTGTAGGGTATGTAAACTTCCTGGCCGAAGTTAACAGATTTTGCCTGGGTGGACCAGGCAAACCGGGGGAGCGAAGCGACCCCGGTGCGCTAGTTGTGAAATTCAAACTTGAATTTGGGAAATTGGAAAAAACCAAAACAAATTTATCTATTGTTGTTCATATAAAAGAATTGAAACTTTTATATCAACAAAGTATTGAAAAAGGAAAGGAAAATAGGAAAGATCTTCCCAAACATAAAATCTAAAGCATGGTTTAAGAATTCCAATCTAAAACCGATTGATATCAAACTAATAAACAGATTAATGACAGACCACTCTTTATGCAAAGCCTCCTTATTTATAACGAAATCAGTATCAAATGATATTTGTGATCACTGTGGAATACGTGAATATAACTCCCACATTATATTTAAATGTCAACGATATAATAGCCAAAGATCAAATTTTCAAATTTTATCAAAATATGAAACCACCACTGAATTCTTTAGGAAAGAACCTATATCATCTTATCAGCATTTTATCGTTCTTACATACCATCAACGCAGATTTATAATTTCTTCTATTATAAATTTCAAATTACTAATCAACTTTTTCTTTTCATTATATAAAGTCAAAATATTCTTCAATAAATGAGATATGTATTGTACAATACCAATAATTAATTATATTCAATATCTTTTGTTTTCGTTCTTCATAATTTGTAATTATTGTACTTATCCTTTAATATTATGTCTGATTTAATTGGTGATGCCGTTATTGCATGACTGACACATTAAATAAAAAAAAATAATATATGTATATATATTATGTGTATGTATATATATATACATCGGAGGCTTTAATGTTATTTCTGCTAATCACCCATTTGATAAAGCGCATGCTGGTGCGGCTATAATAATAAAATCTACTTTAAAGTTTGAAGTCATAGAGGCTGTTTGTAAAACCTATCTGCAAGCTGCGGGAGTTAAAATCAAGTGTAGCAATTTTGATATTTCAATTGTTGCTACTTATTGCCCTCCAAGATTTAGAAAGAGAACACATTGAAGCTTTGGAACTGAAACTGTGAGAGTTAGTGATCCAGAAGCGATCGTGGCGTTCTCTCCGGGAAGAATCGTCCGGGGATGAAGGGCTGGAGATCGAAGCGCTCGATGAGGAGGATCCTCACCGTCCCGCGGAAGAGCAACCTTCTCTCCCCCCTCCATGCACCGAGCTCGTGAATCCTTCTGGGAGTTCGGTGCGACGGAACGAAGGCGCCAGTCACGGGGCTGAGTCTCATCGCTTCCCTCCCTCTTTACACGTTGACCGCAGGAGAACGGAGCGTTTGGATCAGCTATCGCTGCGCCCTCGGAGACAACACCCGCGCAAGACAGTGCCAGAGCGAAATGAGAAGCCTCGACGGTTTGAGGGCGACATTCGCATGCACATTCATCAGGACGCAACTCCCCTGAGCATGCAGACAACGGTGTCAGGAATGATACCCGGAATGGTAGGGCAGTTGGTTGCCCAAGACAGCGAACTAGGCTGGACCATATCCGGAATGACACAATTTTAACCCCCCTCTGACACCAAATCAAACCTATATGTACCACGCCCTTAACTTATATGCATTTTAAATATTATGTATTCTATAGTAGATATGCAACTAATATTTGTTTGCAGTAATGCTGCAAGGTGGGCGGAATGTTTACGCCAAACATCGAATCACCGCAGTCAGGTTTAGATTCATGTTTGTCTACATGTTGACAAACATTGTTCAATGTTTTAGTGCTTTGTGTAGGTGCATATAGGAATCGTCGGAAAAGTCTCCACTTTATTGTGTGGAAGGGTCACGAACTCATCCGAAGTTTTCCGACGATCACTTGCAATATAGGTCACATAGGTGATAGTCTTTCGTAAGTTTTGGATCTCAAAGAGAGATCATTTTCAATTCAGGTTTGCTTCACATTGGTGAACGACCACTTTATATTGTTATATCACATAGGTGAGAGATCGCAGAATATTATAATAAAAGAATATTTACTGCCCCACACATTTTCAGTGTTTTGATTGTGCTTTTTTAGTTGCCGATTTTCCGGACGGACAATTTTGGTTTTGCCGACGGCATTTCGATTGCGCGAAGCATCCACCCCCCAGCCCCGCTACTAAGTCCAGAGCACCAACGCCAACTTTAATTATTTAGTGGCCAACGCGCTCTACAATAGGTAAAATCCACTGGCAAAAATATGAGGTGCTTAAAAACATATGCTAATACATCAGCAGAGTGTTGTCGCCATTACATTACGATTATCTATATATATAAAAATGAATGTCTGTATGTATGTACCTTATAGAATCGTAACTATGCATTTGATCGCGATGAAACTTTGTGAAGGCGTGGTAGGCGTGGTCGCGAAGGTTTTCAAAAAAAAAAAATTTCGAGAATGTAATAATTACAACTTTATAAGCAAAAAACCGCACTACAGTTCGTTACAGTTTAAATTTCACTGTAGTTCCACAGTTGGGCGAAGAAAATTTTAATTTTGTAGTTTTACAGTTAGAGAACAACTGAAGAGGTAGCTTTACGCACATGCTCTTTCATTCAATGAAGAATAATTGGTTTAGAATTATTTTGGAAGCGGTTTTCGAATATTTTACGCATTGAAATATAATTTGACATTTCAACAATATTCCGTAAAATGTAAAGACACACCCCAGGACTCCAGAGCCGTTGAAAGCTTACTTTTCGATTGAGCTGTATGAAATAGGTGGTCCCGGCAAACCGGGAGCGGAGCGACCCCAGTGCGCTAGTGTATAATAAAATTATATGCGGTTAATTACCACCGAAGTTTCACTTCTTTCGTGTGTACTCTGTTGCAGGCATATTTTATTTGTTAGGTTCGCCGGTCAAAACAACTTAAATCTTCTATTTTCCACAATATGAACTCGACAAAAGCTCTTAATTCAAAATAAGAAAAACTACTTTTTACTTTCCTTAATTTTCAAAGAGCACTTCTGTCGAGATTAGATGTTTTGGTCGCGGCGAATAATCACTGCATAATAAGTATGAAATCAACTTATTTCGACATAAGTACCCAAATTTTACCCAAATGGGTTGTTTGTCAAAAATCAATATTTGAAAAATCATAGCAATCCATAAAAGTTATTTTGTCAAATTTCAGTTGCAAATTAATTTTTTGAATTTTCATGATTTTTCAACTTATCTCAAATAAGTTATTTTGTCAAACGCTTTTTGAAAAAATACTCGAGATAAGTTGAAATGCTTAGTTTATATCTCTTGAGGCGTAGAATACCAAAAGACGCGTCTTAAATTGTTTATTTATGATAAAAATATTTATATAAAATATAAATTCATATCTCTGTTTTGTCAAAAGTCCACAGATATTATTTTGTATGGTGTATAAAATTTTTACTGTGAAATGTGAAACGAAAGTGAAAATTGACAGGAAGAATTTTATCATTTCCAAGAAAAAAAAATTTGAAAACTCAATTAATATATTAAAAAATAAAAGTAATTATTTTATTGCAAAATTTGACCAATATTAAGGAATAGTTTTCCTCAAATTTGTCGCAGAACTGTCAATATTTTATTTTTCGGCTAAAAAGTTTGCCACAGGTCCTGAGTGGAAAAATCAAACGATACAAAATTTTCATTATACCCTACAACCCTATGGGTAAGGGTATATTCATTTTTGTCCTTCCGTTTGTAACGCATTTAAGGAGAGGTCATAGGTATGGAAAAGTATATATATTCTTGATCAGGGTCACCTCCTGAATCGATTTAGCTATGTCCGTCTGTCTGTCTGTCCGTCTGTCTGTCTGTCTGTGTGTCTGTCTGTGGAAATAGATTTTGTGAAGAAACGGTAAGAGATACTGAGATTGAAATTTGGATTTAGTATTTCTATATTAATAAGCTACTTGTATGTAAAAATGGGCGTAATCGGTCAAACGGACAACGCCCACCTCCCATATATAGCAAAAGGTTTATATGGGATATCTGGTGAACTATGGTATATATCGAGATGAAATTTTCGTGTGTGATCATGTTCTACTGATACGAGTTTAAAGGCAAAAATGGACACCATCGCTCATCGGACACGCCCACCTCCCATATAAAGCAAAAGGTTTATGTGGGATATCTGGTGAACTATGGTATATATCGAGATAAAAGTTTTGTGTGTGGTCATGTTCCACTGATACGAGTTTAAAGAGGCAAAAATGGAAAACATCGCCCATCGGACACGCCCACCTTCCATATAAAGCAAAAGGTTTATGTGGGATATCTGGTGAACTATGGTATATATCGAGATAAAGTTTTGTGTGTGGTCATGTTCCACTCATACGAGTTTACAAGTCAAAAATGGATAACATCGCCCTCCCATATAATGCAAAAGTTGAATATGGTATATATGATAAACTATGGTATATATAGAGATGAATTTTTGCGTCTGATCATGTACCACCGATACCAGTTTACATGCTAAAAATTGACAAGCTACAGCTCAGCTCAAAAGCTACAGCTCAATATTGGATATATGGTAAACCATATAGACAGTTATTAGATTAAATATTGCTACTAAGAGTTCCCCTGAATCAAATGGAAAAGATCTCGAGCACCTTCCATACAAAATTGTAGATCTACAAGCCAACCAACTACTTTATGGATGTTATTTCCTGATGAAAGTGTGGGAGTGAATGCAATAAGAAGAGACCACATCCAACTGAACCTCAATGGACGCCCATAGAAAAATTGATTATATCCTTTCAATATAAACGTAATGAGCAGGTGACGATTGAGAGAATACAATTTCCAATTGTACCTGCTGAAGGGATCACAATCCACAAAAGTCAGGGAGCTACATATTTCCAAATGGCTGTTCATCTTCGAAGTGGAATCAGTCGCGCGGCACTATATGTTGCTTATAGTAGCGCAGCAAGTACTTCTGGACTTTATATTGTTGACAATTTCTACCCTCCCAAGTCTGTTGTTGAATCAGATTTTGTCTGCATTGAAATGAACATCTAAAATAGGAAAAGCAACTAAAGGCACATTATGATTTTATGGCACACAAAAAATCATCGATTCAATTATTCTTCCATAAATTGCAGAGCTTTAATGCGCACTTCCAAGATATTAGCAATGGCACAATGCTGCAAACACCAGAACTACTTCGTTTTGTAGAAACATGGGCCCCTATAAGATTCCTAACTTCACTCTTATTCATAGATTAGACAATCGACACAAAAAGGGTATAATCGTGTTTGGAATACGAATATAGCTTCAAATATATCATTTCTCTTGGCCTCTTGGCCTCTCTGTGGCCTCTCAGTTGTGAAAATCGCACGATGGAGTTAATAGCATTGAAGTGTAATGATGCATTTTCACTAATTATTGATAGAAATTCACTGTTTTTCCTTTAATAAACGTTGTATGCAGGGTGTAGGGTATGTAAACTTCGGCCTGGCCGAAGTTAACAGATTTTGCCTGGGTGGACCAGGCAAACCGGGGGAGCGAAGCGACCCCGGTGCGCTAGTTGTGAAATTCAAACTTGAATTTGGGAAATTGGAAAAAACCAAAACAAATTTATCTATTGTTGTTCATATAAAAGAATTGAAACTTTTATATCAACAACAAAGTATTGAAAAAGGAAAGGAAAATAGGAAAGATCTTCCCAAACATAAAATCTAAAGCATGGTTTAAGAATTCCAATCTAAAACCGATTGATATCAAACTAATAAACAGATTAATGACAGACCACTCTTTATGCAAAGCCTCCTTATTTATAACGAAATCAGTATCAAATGATATTTGTGATCACTGTGGAATACGTGAATATAACTCCCACATTATATTTAAATGTCAACGATATAATAGCCAAAGATCAAATTTTCAAATTTTATCAAAATATGAAACCACCACTGAATTCTTTAGGAAAGAACCTATATCATCTTATCAGCATTTATTATCGTTCTTACATACCATCAACGCAGATTTATAATTTCTTCTATTATAAATTTCAAATTACTAATCAACTTTTTCTTTTCATTATATAAAGTCAAAATATTCTTCAATAAATGAGATATGTATTGTACAATACCAATAATTAATTATATTCAATATCTTTTGTTTTCGTTCTTCATAATATTGTAATTATTGTACTTATCCTTTAATATTATGTCTGATTTAATTGGTTATGCCGTTATTGCCTGACTGACACATTAAATAAAAAAAAATAAAATATATGTATATATATATATGTGTATGTATATATATATATACATCGGAGGCTTTAATGTTATTTCTGCTAATCACCCATTTGATAGAGCGCATGCTGGTGCGGCTATAATAATAAAATCTACTTTAAAGTTTGAAGTCATAGAGGCTGTTTGTAAAACCTATCTGCAAGCTGCGGGAGTTAAAATCAAGTATAACAATTTTGATATTTCAATTGTTGCTACTTATTGCCCTCCAAGATTTAGAAAGAGAACACATTGAAGCTTTGGAACTGAAACTGTGAGAGTTAGTGATCCAGAAGCGATCGTGGCGTTCTCTCCGGGAAGAATCGACCGGGGATGAAGGGCTGGAGATCGAAGCGCTCGATGAGGAGGATCCTCACCGTCCCGCGGAAGAGCAACCTTCTCTCCCCCCTCCATGCACCGAGCTCGTGAATCCTTCTGGGAGTTCGGTGCGACGGAACGAAGGCGCCAGTCACGGGGCTGAGTCTCATCGCTTCCCTCCCTCTTTACACGTTGACCGCAGGAGAACGGAGCGTTTGGATCAGCTATCGCTGCGCCCTCGGAGACAACACCCGCGCAAGACAGTGCCAGTGCGAAATGAGAAGCCTACACGGTTTGAGGGCGACATTCGCATGCACATTCATCAGGACGCAACTCCCCTGACAACGGTGTCAAGAATGATACCCGGAATGGTAGGGCAGTTGGTTGCCCAAGACAGCGAACTAGGCTGGACCATATCCGGAATGACACAATTTTAACCCCCCTCTGACACCAAATCAAACCTATATGTACCACGCTTTTAACTTATATGCATTTTAAATATTATGTATTCTATAGTAGATATGCAACTAATATTTGTTTGCAGTGATGCTGCAAGGTGGGCGGAATGTTTACGCCAAATATCGAATCACCGCAGTCAGGTTTAGATTCATGTTTGTCTACATGTTGACACTTATTGTGTGGAAGGGTCACGAACTCATCCGAAGTTTTCCGACGATCACTTGCAATATAGGTCACATAGGTGATAGTCTTTCGTAAGTTTTGGATCTCAAAGAGAGATCATTTTCAATTCAGGTTTGCTTCACATTGGTGAACGACCACTTTATATTGTTATATCACATAGGTGAGAGATCGCAGAATATTATAATAAATAATATTTACTGCCCCACACATTTTCAGTGTTTTGATTGTGCTTTTTTAGTTGCCGATTTTCCGGACGGACAATTTTGGTTTTGCCGACGGCATTTCGATTGCGCGAAGCATCCACCCCCCAGCCCCGCTACTAAGTCCAGAGCACCAACGCCAACTTTAATTATTTAGTGGCCAACGCGCTCTACAATAGGTAAAATCCACTGGCAAAAATATGAGGTGCTTAAAAACATATGCTAATACATCAGCAGAGTGTTGTCGCCATTACATTACGATTATCTATATATATAAAATGAATGTCTGTATGTATGTACCTTATAGAATCGTAAACTATGCATTTGATCGCGATGAAACTTTGTGAAGGCGTGGTAGGCGTGGTCGCGAAGGTTTTCAAAAAAAAAATTTCGAGAATGTAATAAATTACAACTTTTATAAGCAAAAAACCGCACTACAGTTCGTTACAGTTTAAATTTCACTGTAGTTCCACAGTTGGCGAAGAAAATTTTAATTTTGTAGTTTTACAGTTAGAGAACAACTGAAGAGGTAGCTTTACGCACATGCTCTTTCATTCAATGAAGAATAATTGTTTAGAATTATTTTGGAAGCGTTTTTCGAATATTTTACGCATTGAAATATAATTTGACATTTCAACAATATTCCGTAAAATGTAAAGAAACCCCAGGACTCCAGAGCCGTTGAAAGCTTACTTTTCGATTGAGCTGTATGAAATAGGTGGACCCGGCAAACCGGGGAGCGGAGCGACCCCAGTGCGCTAGTGTATAATAAAATTATATGCGGTTAATTACCACCGAAGTTTCACTTCTTTCGTGTGTACTCTGTTGCAGGCATATTTTATTTGTTAGGTTCGCCGGTCAAAACAACTTAAATCTTCTATTTTCCACAATATGAACTCGACAAAAGCTCTTAATTCAAAATAAGAAAAACTACTTTTTACTTCCTTAATTTTCAAAGAAGCACTTCTGTCGAGATTAGATGTTTTGTCGCGGCGAATAATCACTGCATAATAAGTATGAAATCAACTTATTTCGACATAAGTACCCAAATTTTTACCCAAATGGGTTGTTTTGTCAAAATCAATATTTGAAAAATCATAGCAATCCATAAAAGTTATTTTGTCAAATTTCAGTTGCAATTAATTTTTTGAAATTTTCATGATTTTTCAACTTATCTCAAATAAGTTATTTTGTCAAACGCTTTTTGAAAAAATACTCGAGATAAGTTGAAATGCTTAGTTTATATCTCTTGAGGCGTAGAAATACCAAAAGACGCGTCTTAAAATTGTTTATTTATGATAAAAATATTTATATAAAATATAAATTCATATCTCTGTTTTGTCAAAAGTCCACAGATATTATTTTGTATGGTGTATAAAATTTTTACTGTGAAATGTGAAACGAAAGTGAAAATTGACAGGAAGAATTTTATCATTTTCCAAAGAAAAAACAATTTGAAAACTCAATTAATTATATTAAAAAATAAAAGTAATTATTTTATTGGCAAAATTTGACCAATATTAAGGAAATAGTTTTCCTCAAATTTGTCGCAGAACTGTCAATATTTTATTTTTCGGCTAAAAAGTTTGCCACAGGTCCTGAGTGGAAAAATCAAACGATACAAAATTTTCATTATACCCTACACCCTATGGGTAAGGGTATATTCATTTTGTCCTTCCGTTTGTAACGCATTTAAGGAGAGGTCATAGGTATGGAAAAGTATATATATTCTTGATCAGGGTCACCTCCTGAATCGATTTAGCTATGTCCGTCTGTCTGTCTGTCCGTCTGTCTGTCTGTCCGTCTGTCTGTCTGTGGAAATAGATTTTGTGAAGAAACGGTAAGAGATACTGAGATTGAAATTTTGGATTTAGTATTTCTATATTAATAAGCTACTTGTATGTAAAAATGGGCGTAATCGGTCAACGGACACGCCCACCTCCCATATATAGCAAAAGGTTTATATGGGATATCTGGTGAACTATGGTATATATCGAGATGAAATTTCGTGTGTGATCATGTTCTACTGATACGAGTTTAAAAGGCAAAAATGGACACCATCGCTCATCGGACACGCCCACCTCCCATATAAAGCAAAAGGTTTATGTGGGATATCTGGTGAACTATGGTATATATCGAGATAAAGTTTTGTGTGTGGTCATGTTCCACTGATACGAGTTTAAAAGGCAAAAATGGAAAACATCGCCCATCGGACACGCCCACCTTCCATATAAAGCAAAAGGTTTATGTGGGATATCTGGTGAACTATGGTATATATCGAGATAAAGTTTTGTGTGTGGTCATGTTCCACTCATACGAGTTTACAAGTCAAAAATGGATAACATCGCCCTCCCATATAATGCAAAAGTTGAATATGGTATATATGATAAACTATGGTATATATAGAGATGAATTTTTGCGTCTGATCATGTACCACCGATACCAGTTTACATGCTAAAAATTGACAAGCTACAGCTCAGCTCAAAAGCTACAGCTCAATATTGGATATATGGTAAACCATATAGACAGTTATTAGATTAAATATTGCTACTAAGAGTTCCCCTGAATCAAATGGAAAAGATCTCGAGCACCTTCCATACAAAATTGTAGATCTACAAGCCAACCAACTACTTTATGGATGTTATTTCCTGATGAAAGTGTGGGAGTGAATGCAATAAGAAAGAGACCACATCCAACTGAACCTCAATGGACGCCCATAGAAAAATTGATTATATCCTTTCAATATAAACGTAATGAGCAGGTGACGATTGAGAGAATACAATTTCCAATTGTACCTGCTGAAGGGATCACAATCCACAAAAGTCAGGGAGCTACATATTTCCAAATGGCTGTTCATCTTCGAAGTGGAATCAGTCGCGCGGCACTATATGTTGCTTATAGTAGCGCAGCAAGTACTTCTGGACTTTATATTGTTGACAATTTCTACCCTCCCAAGTCTGTTGTTGAATCAGATTTTGTCTGCATTGAAATGAACATCTAAAATAGGAAAAGCAACTAAAGGCACATTATGATTTTATGGCACACAAAAAATCATCGATTCAATTATTCTTCCATAAATTGCAGAGCTTTAATGCGCACTTCCAAGATATTAGCAATGGCACAATGCTGCAAACACCAGAACTACTTCGTTTTGTAGAAACATGGGCCCCTATAAGATTCCTAACTTCACTCTTATTCATAGATTAGACAATCGACACAAAAAAGGGTATAATCGTGTTTGGAATACGAATATAGCTTCAAATATATCATTTCTCTTGGCCTCTTGGCCTCTCTGTGGCCTCTCAGTTGTGAAAATCGCACGATGGAGTTAATAGCATTGAAGTGTAATGATGCATTTTCACTAATTATTGATAGAAATTCACTGTTTTTTCCTTTAATAAACGTTGTATGCAGGGTGTAGGGTATGTAAACTTCGGCCTGGCCGAAGTTAACAGATTTTGCCTGGGTGGACCAGGCAAACCGGGGGAGCGAAGCGACCCCGGTGCGCTAGTTGTGAAATTCAAACTTGAATTTGGGAAATTGGAAAAAACCAAAACAAATTTATCTATTGTTGTTCATATAAAAGAATTGAAACTTTTATATCAACAACAAAGTATTGAAAAAGGAAAGGAAAATAGGAAAGATCTTCCCAAACATAAAATCTAAAGCATGGTTTAAGAATTCCAATCTAAAACCGATTGATATCAAACTAATAAACAGATTAATGACAGACCACTCTTTATGCAAAGCCTCCTTATTTATAACGAAATCAGTATCAAATGATATTTGTGATCACTGTGGAATACGTGAATATAACTCCCACATTATATTTAAATGTCAACGATATAATAGCCAAAGATCAAATTTTCAAATTTTATCAAAATATGAAACCACCACTGAATTCTTTAGGAAAGAACCTATATCATCTTATCAGCATTTATTATCGTTCTTACATACCATCAACGCAGATTTATAATTTCTTCTATTATAAATTTCAAATTACTAATCAACTTTTTCTTTTCATTATATAAAGTCAAAATATTCTTCAATAAATGAGATATGTATTGTACAATACCAATAATTAATTATATTCAATATCTTTTGTTTTCGTTCTTCATAATATTGTAATTATTGTACTTATCCTTTAATATTATGTCTGATTTAATTGGTTATGCCGTTATTGCCTGACTGACACATTAAATAAAAAAAAATAAAATATATGTATATATATATATGTGTATGTATATATATATATACATCGGAGGCTTTAATGTTATTTCTGCTAATCACCCATTTGATAGAGCGCATGCTGGTGCGGCTATAATAATAAAATCTACTTTAAAGTTTGAAGTCATAGAGGCTGTTTGTAAAACCTATCTGCAAGCTGCGGGAGTTAAAATCAAGTATAACAATTTTGATATTTCAATTGTTGCTACTTATTGCCCTCCAAGATTTAGAAAGAGAACACATTGAAGCTTTGGAACTGAAACTGTGAGAGTTAGTGATCCAGAAGCGATCGTGGCGTTCTCTCCGGGAAGAATCGACCGGGGATGAAGGGCTGGAGATCGAAGCGCTCGATGAGGAGGATCCTCACCGTCCCGCGGAAGAGCAACCTTCTCTCCCCCCTCCATGCACCGAGCTCGTGAATCCTTCTGGGAGTTCGGTGCGACGGAACGAAGGCGCCAGTCACGGGGCTGAGTCTCATCGCTTCCCTCCCTCTTTACACGTTGACCGCAGGAGAACGGAGCGTTTGGATCAGCTATCGCTGCGCCCTCGGAGACAACACCCGCGCAAGACAGTGCCAGTGCGAAATGAGAAGCCTACACGGTTTGAGGGCGACATTCGCATGCACATTCATCAGACGCACTCCCTGACAACGGTGTCAAGAATGATACCCGGAATGGTAGGGCAGTTGGTTGCCCAAGACAGCGAACTAGGCTGGACCATATCCGGAATGACACAATTTTAACCCCCCTCTGACACCAAATCAAACCTATATGTACCACGCTTTTAAACTTATATGCATTTTAAATATTATGTATTCTATAGTAGATATGCAACTAATATTTGTTTGCAGTGATGCTGCAAGGTGGGCGGAATGTTTACGCCAAATATCGAATCACCGCAGTCAGGTTTAGATTCATGTTTGTCTACATGTTGACACTTATTGTGTGGAAGGGTCACGAACTCATCCGAAGTTTTCCGACGATCACTTGCAATATAGGTCACATAGGTGATAGTCTTTCGTAAGTTTTGGATCTCAAAGAGAGATCATTTTCAATTCAGGTTTGCTTCACATTGGTGAACGACCACTTTATATTGTTATATCACATAGGTGAGAGATCGCAGAATATTATAATAAAATAATATTTACTGCCCCACACATTTTCAGTGTTTTGATTGTGCTTTTTTAGTTGCCGATTTTCCGGACGGACAATTTTGGTTTTGCCGACGGCATTTCGATTGCGCGAAGCATCCACCCCCCAGCCCCGCTACTAAGTCCAGAGCACCAACGCCAACTTTAATTATTTAGTGGCCAACGCGCTCTACAATAGGTAAAATCCACTGGCAAAAATATGAGGTGCTTAAAAACATATGCTAATACATCAGCAGAGTGTTGTCGCCATTACATTACGATTATCTATATATATAAAAATGAATGTCTGTATGTATGTACCTTATAGAATCGTAAACTATGCATTTGATCGCGATGAAACTTTGTGAAGGCGTGGTAGGCGTGGTCGCGAAGGTTTTCAAAAAAAAAAATTTCGAGAATGTAATAAATTACAACTTTTATAAGCAAAAAACCGCACTACAGTTCGTTACAGTTTAAATTTCACTGTAGTTCCACAGTTGGCGAAGAAAATTTTAATTTTGTAGTTTTACAGTTAGAGAACAACTGAAGAGGTAGCTTTACGCACATGCTCTTTCATTCAATGAAGAATAATTGTTTAGAATTATTTTGGAAGCGTTTTTCGAATATTTTACGCATTGAAATATAATTTGACATTTCAACAATATTCCGTAAAATGTAAAGAAACCCCAGGACTCCAGAGCCGTTGAAAGCTTACTTTTCGATTGAGCTGTATGAAATAGGTGGACCCGGCAAACCGGGGAGCGGAGCGACCCCAGTGCGCTAGTGTATAATAAAATTATATGCGGTTAATTACCACCGAAGTTTCACTTCTTTCGTGTGTACTCTGTTGCAGGCATATTTTATTTGTTAGGTTCGCCGGTCAAAACAACTTAAATCTTCTATTTTCCACAATATGAACTCGACAAAAGCTCTTAATTCAAAATAAGAAAAACTACTTTTTACTTCCTTAATTTTCAAAGAAGCACTTCTGTCGAGATTAGATGTTTTGTCGCGGCGAATAATCACTGCATAATAAGTATGAAATCAACTTATTTCGACATAAGTACCCAAATTTTTACCCAAATGGGTTGTTTTGTCAAAATCAATATTTGAAAAATCATAGCAATCCATAAAAGTTATTTTGTCAAATTTCAGTTGCAATTAATTTTTTGAAATTTTCATGATTTTTCAACTTATCTCAAATAAGTTATTTTGTCAAACGCTTTTTGAAAAAATACTCGAGATAAGTTGAAATGCTTAGTTTATATCTCTTGAGGCGTAGAAATACCAAAAGACGCGTCTTAAAATTGTTTATTTATGATAAAAATATTTATATAAAATATAAATTCATATCTCTGTTTTGTCAAAAGTCCACAGATATTATTTTGTATGGTGTATAAAATTTTTACTGTGAAATGTGAAACGAAAGTGAAAATTGACAGGAAGAATTTTATCATTTTCCAAAGAAAAAACAATTTGAAAACTCAATTAATTATATTAAAAAATAAAAGTAATTATTTTATTGGCAAAATTTGACCAATATTAAGGAAATAGTTTTCCTCAAATTTGTCGCAGAACTGTCAATATTTTATTTTTCGGCTAAAAAGTTTGCCACAGGTCCTGAGTGGAAAAATCAAACGATACAAAATTTTCATTATACCCTACACCCTATGGGTAAGGGTATATTCATTTTGTCCTTCCGTTTGTAACGCATTTAAGGAGAGGTCATAGGTATGGAAAAGTATATATATTCTTGATCAGGGTCACCTCCTGAATCGATTTAGCTATGTCCGTCTGTCTGTCTGTCCGTCTGTCTGTCTGTCCGTCTGTCTGTCTGTGGAAATAGATTTTGTGAAGAAACGGTAAGAGATACTGAGATTGAAATTTTGGATTTAGTATTTCTATATTAATAAGCTACTTGTATGTAAAAATGGGCGTAATCGGTCAACGGACACGCCCACCTCCCATATATAGCAAAAGGTTTATATGGGATATCTGGTGAACTATGGTATATATCGAGATGAAATTTCGTGTGTGATCATGTTCTACTGATACGAGTTTAAAAGGCAAAAATGGACACCATCGCTCATCGGACACGCCCACCTCCCATATAAAGCAAAAGGTTTATGTGGGATATCTGGTGAACTATGGTATATATCGAGATAAAGTTTTGTGTGTGGTCATGTTCCACTTACACGAGTTTACAAGTCAAAAATGAATAACATCGCCCTCCCATATAACGCAATAGTTGAATATGGTATATATGATAAACTATGGTATATATAGAGATGAATTTTTGCGTCTGATCATGTACCACCGATACCAGTTTACATGCTAAAAATTGACAAGCTACAGCTCAGCTCAAAAGCTACAGCTCAATATTGGATATATGGTAAACCATATAGACAGTTATTAGATTAAATATTGCTACTAAGAGTTCCCCTGAATCAAATGGAAAAGATCTCGAGCACCTTCCATACAAAATTGTAGATCTACAAGCCAACCAACTACTTTATGGATGTTATTTCCTGATGAAAGTGTGGGAGTGAATGCAATAAGAAAGAGACCACATCCAACTGAACCTCAATGGACGCCCATAGAAAAATTGATTATATCCTTTCAATATAAACGTAATGAGCAGGTGACGATTGAGAGAATACAATTTCCAATTGTACCTGCTGAAGGGATCACAATCCACAAAAGTCAGGGAGCTACATATTTCCAAATGGCTGTTCATCTTCGAAGTGGAATCAGTCGCGCGGCACTATATGTTGCTTATAGTAGCGCAGCAAGTACTTCTGGACTTTATATTGTTGAAAATTTCTACCCTCCCAAGTCTGTTGTTGAATCAGATTTTGTCTGCATTGAAATGAACATCTAAAATAGGAAAAGCAACTAAAGGCACATTATGATTTTATGGCACACAAAAAATCATCGATTCAATTATTCTTCCATAAATTGCAGAGCTTTAATGCGCACTTCCAAGATATTAGCAATGGCACAATGCTGCAAACACCAGAACTACTTCGTTTTGTAGAAACATTGGCCCCTATAAGATTCCTAACTTCACTCTTATTCATAGATTAGACAATCGACACAAAAAGGGTATAATCGTGTTTGGAATACGAATATAGCTTCAAATATATCATTTCTCTTGGCCTCTTGGCCTCTCTGTGGCCTCTCAGTTGTGAAAATCGCACGATGGAGTTAATAGCATTGAAGTGTAATGATGCATTTTCACTAATTATTGATAGAAATTCACTGTTTTTCCTTTAATAAACGTTGTATGCAGGGTGTAGGGTATGTAAACTTCGGCCTGGCCGAAGTTAACAGATTTTGCCTGGGTGGACCAGGCAAACCGGGGGAGCGAAGCGACCCCGGTGCGCTAGTTGTGAAATTCAAACTTGAATTTGGGAAATTGGAAAAAACCAAAACAAATTTATCTATTGTTGTTCATATAAAAGAATTGAAACTTTTATATCAACAACAAAGTATTGAAAAAGGAAAGGAAAATAGGAAAGATCTTCCCAAACATAAAATCTAAAGCATGGTTTAAGAATTCCAATCTAAAACCGATTGATATCAAACTAATAAACAGATTAATGACAGACCACTCTTTATGCAAAGCCTCCTTATTTATAACGAAATCAGTATCAAATGATATTTGTGATCACTGTGGAATACGTGAATATAACTCCCACATTATATTTAAATGTCAACGATATAATAGCCAAAGATCAAATTTTCAAATTTTATCAAAATATGAAACCACCACTGAATTCTTTAGGAAAGAACCTATATCATCTTATCAGCATTTATTATCGTTCTTACATACCATCAACGCAGATTTATAATTTCTTCTATTATAAATTTCAAATTACTAATCAACTTTTTCTTTTCATTATATAAAGTCAAAATATTCTTCAATAAATGAGATATGTATTGTACAATACCAATAATTAATTATATTCAATATCTTTTGTTTTCGTTCTTCATAATATTGTAATTATTGTACTTATCCTTTAATATTATGTCTGATTTAATTGGTTATGCCGTTATTGCCTGACTGACACATTAAATAAAAAAAAATAAAATATATGTATATATATATATGTGTATGTATATATATATATACATCGGAGGCTTTAATGTTATTTCTGCTAATCACCCATTTGATAGAGCGCATGCTGGTGCGGCTATAATAATAAAATCTACTTTAAAGTTTGAAGTCATAGAGGCTGTTTGTAAAACCTATCTGCAAGCTGCGGGAGTTAAAATCAAGTGTAACAATTTTGATATTTCAATTGTTGCTACTTATTGCCCTCCAAGATTTAGAAAGAGAACACATTGAAGCTTTGGAACTGAAACTGTGAGAGTTAGTGATCCAGAAGCGATCGTGGCGTTCTCTCCGGGAAGAATCGTCCGGGGATGAAGGGCTGGAGATCGAAGCGCTCGATGAGGAGGATCCTCACCGTCCCGCGGAAGAGCAACCTTCTCTCCCCCCTCCATGCACCGAGCTCGTGAATCCTTCTGGGAGTTCGGTGCGACGGAACGAAGGCGCCAGTCACGGGGCTGAGTCTCTTCGCTTCCCTCCCTCTTTACACGCTGACCGCAGGAGAACGGAGCGTTTGGATCAGCTATCGCTGCGCCCTCGGAGACAACACCCGCGCAAGACAGTGCCAGAGCGAAATGAGAAGCCTCGACGGTTTGAGGGCGACATTCGCATGCACATTCATCAGGACGCAACTCCCCTGAGCATGCAGACAACGGTGTCAGGAATGATACCCGGAATGGTAGGGCAGTTGGTTGCCCAAGACAGCGAACTAGGCTGGACCATATCCGGAATGACACAATTTTAACTCCCCTCTGACACCAAATCAAACCTATATGTACCACGCCCTTAACTTATATGCATTTTAAATATTATGTATTCTATAGTAGATATGCAACTAATATTTGTTTGCAGTAATGCTGCAAGGTGGGCGGAATGTTTACGCCAAACATCGAATCACCGCAGTCAGGTTTAGATTCATGTTTGTCTACATGTTGACAAACATTGTTCAATGTTTTAGTGCTTTGTGTAGGTGCATATAGGAATCGTCGGAAAAGTCTCCACTTTATTGTGTGGAAGGGTCACGAACTCATCCGAAGTTTTCCGACGATCACTTGCAATATAGGTCACATAGGTGATAGTCTTTCGTAAGTTTTGGATCTCAAAGAGAGATCATTTTCAATTCGGGTTTGCTTCACATTGGTGAACGACCACTTTATATTGTTATATCACATAGGTGAGAGATCGCAGAATATTATAATAAAAGAATATTTACTGCCCCACACATTTTCAGTGTTTTAATTTTGCTGCAGTACGAGTTTTGGCTGCGTTTTTAGTTGCCGATTTTTCGGACGGACAATTTTGGTTTTGCCGACGGCATTTCGATTGCGCGAAGCATCCACCCCCCAGCCCCGCTACTAAGTCCAGAGCACCAACGCCAACTTTAATTATTTAGTGGCCAACGCGCTCTACAATAGGTAAAATCTACTGGCAAAAATGTGAGGAGCTTAAGAACATCAGCAGAGTGTTGTCGCCATTACATTACGATTATGTATAATAATAGCATGTTCACACGGATTTTCACATGATTTTCGTCCCAAAATCGATTTTCGCTGAAAATCAGCCGAAAATCTGATTTTCGCCTTGGAATAACTGTCAAATGAAAATCAGATTTTTGGCTGATTTTCAGCGAAAATCAAGAAATTTTCGGCTTGCAACCGTGGTTTTTGTTGAAAATAGTACTATTTCACAAAAATCCTTTACCCTGATGTTATATTCATTCCAACACAATCAAGAAGTCGACAACAACGTGTGTAGAATACACACCAATACAATGGAAAGAAACACCACCAAACGAAAATCTGACGTATGAAAATCGATTTTGTCGTGTGAATGGCTTATTTGAAAATCAGATTTTCGGCCGAAAATTTGGCTTGTGTGAACGCACTATAAAATATGCGGTTAATTACCACCGAAGTTTCACTTCTTTCGTGTGTACGCTGTTGCAGGCATATTTTATTTGTTAGGTTCGCCGGTCAAAACAACGTATTTCTTCTATTTACCACAATATGAACTCGACAAAAGCTCTTAATTCAAAATAAGAAAAACTACTTTTTACTTCCTTAATTTTCAAAGAAGCACTTTTTTCGAGATTAGATGTTTTGTCGCGGCGAATAATCACTGCATAATAAGTATTATTATTATTATTATTATTTATTTTCACTATAAATCACAGTATAAAAAATTTGTACATTTCATTATATACATTTTATGAGATTAAATTATAATATTGCAGCATATATTTAAAATTTACTTGAAGAATATACATTTAATAGTTGTCTTAAGTAAGGAGAAAAAATTTATCCTTTTTGGCGATTTATTAAAAGGGAATATAATTGCCTGAGTTTTCGATTTGTTAATTTTAATTTTCCATTTTTCGAAATATGTTTTGGATCTTAGGATCGCATTCTTCATGTTTTTAACAAGTGCATTGGATAGTTTTCTACTGGAGATTAGGGCGGAATCATCTGCATAGAAAGCGACTACTTGTTTTTTTGGAATTTTAAAGTCCGCTGTGTAAATGGAATACAGAGTTGGAGATGGTACGGACCCTTGAGGTACTCCTGCGATGATATTTCGGTGCGTTGACTGCTCATTTTCCAAGGCTACCACAAAAGACCTTTCTTCGAGAAATGATTTTATAATTTTTTGTAAAACGATTGGAAATTGGAATTGATGTAATTTAAAAATGAGACCATTATGCCAGATTGAGTCAAATGCCTTTTGTATATCCAGAAACACCACACCTGTACTTTTCCTACTGCGTTTATTGGAAATAATTATGTTGTATATCCTTTTTAGCTGGTGAACGGTTGAGTGTCCTTTTCTGAAGCCGAATTGTTCCTTATTAATAATTTGGTTTTGGTCAGTGAGCTCTAAGACTCTGGATAGTATGATTCTTTCGAAAACTTTATCCAAGACACTCAAGAGACTAATGGGTCTATAATTGTTCGGATCTTTAGAGTCTTTTCCTGGTTTTAGTATAGGGATTACCTTGGCGTTTTTAAATAGTTTGGGAAAATACCCATGGCAAATGCACCAATTAAAAATTGTTGTCATAATTTCAAAAAATATATCTGGCATCTTTTTTAGAATAATGGGTTTTATTCCATCAATACCAGCAGATTTGTTGTTTTGGAGTTTTAATATGAGGAACTTAACTTCATCAACGGTTGTTAATTGCTCTTCAGTATTATTCGGAATAGTTTGTTCATTTAACCATTTTATATGTCTATTTACATTTTTGTCCATTACAGACCTTACATTTATAGTCGTTTGGTGTGCTTTTTCAAAAACATCAGCAATTACGTTGGCTTTTTCATCATTTTTATATATTGAAACATTGTTCACGAGTAGATTATCAACAAATGTTTTTTTCCCCTTTATTGCTTTTGATAATTTCCAAAATTTTTTATTTCCGGGTGGCAACCCTTTTAAGAAAACGTTCCAGCTGACATTTCTGTCATTAGAAATATGATAGTTGATCAGACTGGTCAGCTGTTTCATGACACACAAAAGAAAAGGTCTTTCGGTATTGTTATTACACCTTTGAAGTTTTCGCTTAAACCGATTTCTTTGCCCAATTAAATATATCGTTAGTCGGGATAATTTCCTTTGCCAGACTTGCTGCTCACGTTTTGGAACTTTATTAGCCGCCTCCTGGACAATCTCTGTTATTGAGGTTAGATTTTCTTCAATATTTGTGACATTGATCATATCATTTTCAATATTTAAATTTCTTAAATTAGACTCAACCCAACTTTGAATATACCTCCAATTTGCCAAGTGAAACAGCGGCACCTCGAAAGTCTTTTCAACGACGGTCCCATAGATTGTACACGCAATTGGTACGTGATCAGATGACATGAGTCCAGGATGAGTTTTTATGGGCGTAATGTTTAGACTGGAGTTAGTGAGAAGAAGATCAACTACAGAAGGAAGTGATGTAGATGAAGTTTGTGGAAAACGAGTGTAATCTGATGGTGCAAAGATGTTATAATCATTCCTGAGTTGATGGCTATACAAATGATTTCCAGCAGTATTGTTTTTATGACAGTTCCAGCTAATATGATGTGCGTTGAAGTCACCAAATGCGAAGAAATCTCTTGTTGACGAAGTTATTTTATTTAAGTCTTCCACAAAGTTAGTCGTATACTTCGGATTGTATACCGAAGTGAATTGAGTTGTACGCCCGTTTACTTTGAGTATCAATGAAACATTTTCCATATCTTTAGTTAGAATTTTGTGATCAACTTCATGCGGAATATTGTTTCTTATAGCTATTAATACTCCGCCACCGTGGGTCAATCTATCTTGTCTATAAATTTTATAGTTGGCTAATTTAATTTTGTAAGGCTTTAAAAATGTTTCATTAATAAATGCTATATGAATTTTCATGGAGTTTAATTGATTTTCAAGTTGGATAATAGCAGAAATAGTTGTTATACCTTGTGCATTCCAGTGCATAACTTGTAAACTATTTAGGGTATTATGATTAAATGACATGTTGAAGCATCATACCGAGCACTCTCATCTTGTCGTACTTATTTTTGCATTTTTGCAGAGCATCAATTGCCTCAAAGTAAATCTCCATAATTTTTTCGTTTGACAATTCATTGTTGTCATTTTTATATTTTTCGTTTGGAAGGCTACTTGGCCAAACCGCCGTGACTTGAGGAGAGACATTCGAGTTAAGAGGAGGAAAGTTTTCTTTTTCAACAGAGAACTCAGGAATACTATTTTTCCTATTTTGTGTCCGACGATTGTTGGATACTCTTTGGCGGATTTCTAAATATTCACGACGAGAAGGGCAGCGAGGGTCATCGGCACGGTGATTTAATGATTTTAAGCCCTGTTTCGCACAGTTAAAACATTTATGCACCACTGTTCCTCCTTTTGAAACCTTTTTTAGTTGGCAGGTTGAAAAATAATGCTGCCCACCACAGCCTAGACAAACATTTTTGCGATAGCAGTTTGAGGAACCGTGTCCAAACATCGCGCATTTGGTGCATTGAGTAGGCCCTTTAGTACGCTTCAGAGGATTTCTCCAGCGGACCGCAATGTCAAAAATATATTTAATTTTTATTATATCCCTCTTTGTAACTTGGGTCCTACAGAACTCCAGCACATAGAGAGCATCATCAGGGCTAGAACGCGAGGTTTTTATCTCTGATATATTTACAGGCTCAATGTTGCAGTTTGATTTAAGCTCTTCGGAAATTCTTTTGACATTCAGCTGAGGGAGCCCAAAGAGTATGAGTATGAAATCAACTTATTTCGACATAAGTACCCAAATTTTCAAATTTAAATTTGGGTTTGGACCTGGGTTGTTTTGTCAAAATCAATATTTGAACTAGCGCATCGGGGACGCTTCGCTCCCCCGGTTTGCCTGGTCCACCCAGGCAAAATCTGTTAACTTCGGCCAGGCCGAAGTTTACATACCCTACACCCTGCATACAACGTTTATTAAAGGAAAAACAGTGAATTTCTATCAATAATTAGTGAAAATGCGTCATTACAGTTCAATGCTATTAACTCCATCGTGCGATTTTCACAACTGTGGTCTCTTTCAAAGAGAAATTATATATTTGAAGCTATATTCGTATTCCAAACACGATTATACCCTTTTTTGTGTCGATTGTCTAATCTATGAATAAGAGTGAAGTTAGGAATCTTATAGGGGCCCATGTTTCTACAAAACGAAGTAGTTCTGGTGTTTGCAGCATTGTGCCATTGCTAATATCTTGGAAATGCGCATTAAAGCTCTGCAATTTATGGAAGAATAATTGATCCGATGATTTTTTGTGTGCCATAAAATCATAATGTGCCTTTAGTTGCTTTTCCTATTTTAGATGTTCATTTCAATGCAGACAAAATCTGATTCAACAACAGACTTGGGAGGGTAGAAATTTTCAACAATATAAAGTCCAGAAGTACTTGCTGCGCTACTATAAGCAACATATAGTGCCGCGTTACTGATTCCACTTCGAAGATGAACAGCCATTTGGAAATATGTAGCTCCCTGACTTTTGTGGATTGTGATCCCGTCAGCAGGGATTGTATTCTCTCAATCGTCACCTGCTCATTACGTTTATATTGAAAGGATATAATCAATTTTTTATGGGCGTCCATTGAGGTTCAGTTGGATGTGGTCTCTGTCTTCTTGCATTCTCTCCCACCTTTCATCAGCTAATAACATTCATAAAGTAGTTGGATTTCTTGTAGATCTACGATTTTGTATGGAAGGTGCTCGTGTCCTATAAGAGATATTTTCCATTTGATTCTTGGGAACTCTTAGTAGCAATATTTAATCTAATAACTGTCTATATGGTTTACCATATCCAACATTGAGCTGTAGCTTTTCAGCTGAGCTGTAGCTTGTAGTACATGATCAGATGCAAAAATTCATCTCTATATATACCATAGTTTATCATATATACCATATTCAACTTTTGCATTATATGGGAGGGCGATGTTATCCATTTTTGACTTGTAAACTCGTATGAGTGGAACATGACCACACACAAAACTTTATCTCGATATATACCATAGTTCACCAGATATCCCACATAAACCTTTTGCTTTATATGAAAGGTGGGCGTGTCCGATGGGCGATGTTTTCCATTTTTGCCTTTTAAACTCGTATCAGTGGAACATGATCACACACGAAATTTCATCTCGATATATACCATAGTTCACCAGATATCCTATATAAACCTTTTGCTTTATATGGGATGTGGGCGTGTCCGATGGGCGATGTTTTCCATTTTTGTCTTTTAAACTCGTATCAGTGGAACATGATCACACACAAATTTTCATCTCGATATATACCATAGTTCACCAGATATCCCATATAAACCTTTTGCTTTATATGGGAGGTGGGCGTGTCCGTTGACCGATTACGCCCATTTTTACATACAAGTAGCTTATTAATATAGAAATACTAAATCCAAAAGTTCAAGTCAGTATCTCTTACCGTTTCTTCACAAAATCTATTTCCACAGACAGACACACAGACAGACGGACAGACAGACAGACAGACGGACATAACTAAATCGATTCAGGAGGTGACGCTGATCAAGAATATATATATACTTTTCCATACCTATGACCTCTCCTTTAATGCGTTACAAACGGAAGGACAAAATGAATATACCCTTACCCACAGGGTGTAGGGTATAAAAATCATAGCAATCGATAAAAGTTATTTTGTCAAATTTCAGTTGTAATTATACCCTACACCCTGTGGGTAAGGGTATATTCATTTTGTCCTTCCGTTTGTAACGCATTAAAGGAGAGGTCGTAGGTATGGAAAAGTATATATATTCTTGATCAGCGTCACCTCCTGAATCGATTTAGCTATGTCCGTCTGTCTGTCTGTCTGTCTGTCTGTCCGTCTGTCTGTCTGTGTGTCTGTGTGTCTGTCTGTGGAAATAGATTTTGTGAAGAAACGGTAAGAGATACTGATTTGAAATTTTGGATTTAGTATTTCTATATTAATAAGCTACTTGTATGTAAAAATGGGCGTATTCGGTCAACGGACACGCCCACCTCCCATATAAAGCAATAGGTTTATATGGCATATCTGGTGAACTGTGGTATATATCGGGATGAAATTTTATGTGTGATCATGTATCACCGATACAAGCTCACGTGCAAAAAATGGAAAAGACCGCCCATCGGACACGCCCACCTCCCATATAAAGCAAATGGTTTATATGGCATATCAGGTGAAATATGGTATATATCGGGATGAAATTTTGTGTGTGATCATGTATCACCGATACAAGCTTACATGCTAAAAATGGAAAAGACCGCCCATCGGCCACGCCCACCTCCCATATAAAGTAAAAGGTTTATATGGCATATCTGGTGAACTATGGTATATATAGAAATGCATTTTTATTGTGTGTGATACGAGGTTATAATCCGAAAATGGATCGCCCAACGCACACGCCCACCTCCCATATAACTATAAAGTTCAATATGGGTTAACTGTAACATATATCGGTATGATATTTTTTTTTTGTTCGATCAAGTAGTATTACTATGACATCACATGACCGAATTTTGAATATATGGTAAACCATATAGACAGTTGTTAAATTAAATATTACTACTATGAGTTCCCGTGAATCAAATGGGAAAATAACTCTTATAGGACACATCTAGTGAACCATGTCGAAAATGGAGAAGTTTATCCAATATGTACTCATCATACGATTATTACGATTAGAACGAACTGTACCCAGTTTACCTGTAAAGGTAACATTGTCAAATATGACATGTCACAATTAAACGGATATGGCATACCTGTAAAGTATACCCTTTTACGTGAAAATGTAAACTTTTACAAATGTTACGGTCCAGGTACCTCCATTAAGGTAACGACACACTATACAACGTACCCTTTTTCCCGGAAAGGGTTCAAAAACCAGGTAAATACATATGCTAATCCCTCAAAACCCTTAACGTACCCTTTTTCCCGGAATGCAGGTAAACACATATACTAATCCCCTTAAATCACTTTTACCTGGAAATGTCACAGGTATATCGGTATGACGTAGCGCACCAGACCTGTGACAGGTAGGTAACCATAAACAAATTGAATCATTTAAGTAGTAATGTTTACCTGACTAAAGATCAGTTAAACAAAACCATTCGGCCTGACAGTATCTTAATATAGCGGGGTAATTACAAATTATTATATTATCATTACTATTTATAATTATATACACATTTTTTAATTATCATATATTATATTAATTACCATATTTTATTATTTAATATTTCTATCTATTCTAATAATATATATATTTTCCCCGAAAATGTAGTAGTTTTTTATAAATATAGATAAATTAATAAAACAACACAAAATTTATATTCAGTTTTTTTTTTAATATACCGGCGTTAGATATTACTGCAATGACGTATGATACTGTTTACAGTTGTCATGATGGCGTAGTTATAAGTATTAACTAAATCATTTATGATTTATAACGAAATGTATTATTAGTTGTTTATAAGAATTAGATAAATTCATAAAATAATACAAAATTTCTATTCAGTCTTATTTTTTTTTTTTAAATTAAAGTTATATGTCAGCAGGGTGTAGGGTATGTAAACTTCGGCCTGGCCGAAGTTAACCGTTTTTGCCTGGGTGGACCAGGCAAACCGGGGGAGCGAAGCGACCCCGGTGCGCTAGTTAGTTTTTTGAAATTTTCATGATTTTTCAACTTATCTCAAATAAGTTATTTTGTCAAACGCTTTTTGAAAAAATACTCGAGATAAGTTGAAATGCTTAGTTTATATCTCTTTAACTAAAAGGCGTAGAAATACGCCGATTATACCAAAAGACGCGTCTTAAAATTGTTTATTTATGATAAAAATATTTATATAAAATATAAATTCATATCTCTGTTTTGTCAAAAGTCCACAGATATTATTTTGTATGGTGTATAAAATTTTTACTGTGAAATGTGAAACGAAAGTGAAAATTGACAGGAAGAATTTTATCATTTTTCAAAAAAAAAAAAAATATTGAAAACTCAATTAATTATATTAAAAAATAAAAGTAATTATTTTATTGGCAAAATTTGACCAATATTAAGGAAATAGTTTTCCTCAAATTTGTCGCAGAACTGTCAATATTTTATTTTTCGGCTAAAAAGTTTGCCACAGGTCCTGAGTGGAAAAATCAAACGATACAAAATTTTCATTGTGAAATTCAAACTTGAATTTGGGAAATTGGAAAAAACCAAAACAAATTTATCTATTGTTGTTCATATAAAAGAATGGAAAATTTTATATCAACAACAAAGTATTGAAAAAGGAAAGGAAAATAGGAAAGATCTTCCCAAACATAAAATCTAAACCATGGTTTAAGAATTCCAATCTAAAACCGATTGATATCAAACTAATAAACAGATTAATGACAGACCACTCTTTATGCAAAGCCTCCTTATTTATAACGAAATCAGTATCAAATGATATTTATGATCACTGTGGAATACGTGAATATAACTCCCACATTATATTTAAATGTCAACGATATAATAGCCAAAGATCAAATTTTCAAATTTTATCAAAATATGAAACCACCACTGAATTCTTTAGGAAAGAACCTATATCATCTTATCAGCATTTATTATCGTTCTTACATACCATCAACGCAGATTTATAATTTCTTCTATTATAAATTTCAAATTACTAATCAACTTTTTCTTTTCATTATATAAAGTCAAAATATTCTTCAATAAATGAGATATGTATTGTACAATACCAATAATTAATTATATTCAATATCTTTTGTTTTCGTTCTTCATAATATTGTAATTATTGTACTTATCCTTTAATATTATGTCTGATTTAATTGGTGATGCCGTTATTGCCTGACTGACACATTAAATAAAAAAAATAAAATATATGTATATATATATATGGGTATGTATATATATATATACATCGGAGGCTTTAATGTTATTTCTGCTAATCACCCATTTGATAGAGCGCATGCTGGTGCGGCTATAATAATAAAATCTACTTTAAAGTTTGAAGTCATAGAGGCTGTTTGTAAAACCTATCTGCAAGCTGCGGGAGTTAAAATCAAGTGTAACAATTTTGATATTTCAATTGTTGCTACTTATTGCCCTCCAAGATTTAGAAAGAGAACACATTGAAGCTTTGGAACTGAAACTGTGAGAGTTAGTGATCCAGAAGCGATCGTGGCGTTCTCTCCGGGAAGAATCGTCCGGGGATGAAGGGCTGGAGATCGAAGCGCTCGATGAGGAGGATCCTCACCGTCCCGCGGAAGAGCAACCTTCTCTCCCCCCTCCATGCACCGAGCTCGTGAATCCTTCTGGGAGTTCGGTGCGACGGAACGAAGGCGCCAGTCACGGGGCTGAGTCTCTTCGCTTCCCTCCCTCTTTACACGCTGACCGCAGGAGAACGGAGCGTTTGGATCAGCTATCGCTGCGCCCTCGGAGACAACACCCGCGCAAGACAGTGCCAGAGCGAAATGAGAAGTCTCGACGGTATGAGGGCGACATTCGCATGCACATTCATCAGGACGCAACTCCCCTGAGCATGCAGACAAAGGTGTCAGGAATGATACCCGGAATGGTAGGGCAGTTGGTTGCCCAATACAGCGAACTAGGCTGGACCATATCCGGAATGACACAATTTTAACCCCCCTGACACCAAATCAAACCTATATGTACCACGCTCTTAACTTATATGCATTTTAAATATTATGTATTCTATAGTAGATATGCAACTAATATTTGTTTGCAGTAATGCTGCAAGGTGGGCGGAATGTTTACGCCAAACATCGAATCACCGCAGTCAGGTTTAGATTCATGTTTGTCTACATGTTGACAAACATTGTTCAATGTTTTAGTGCTTTGTGTAGGTGCATATAGGAATCGTCGGAAAAGTCTCCACTTTATTGTGTGGAAGGGTCACGAACTCATCCGAAGTTTTCCGACGATCACTTGCAATATAGGTCACATAGGTGATAGTCTTTCGTAAGTTTTGGATCTCAAAGAGAGATCATTTTCAATTCGGGTTTGCTTCACATTGGTGAACGACCACTTTATATTGTTATATCACATAGGTGAGAGATCGCAGAATATTATAATAAAAGAATATTTACTGCCCCACACATTTTCAGTGTTTTAATTTTGCCGCGGTACGAGTTTTGGCTGCGTTTTTAGTTGCCGATTTGAAGGACGGACAATTTTGGTTTTGCCAACGGCATTTCGATTGCGCGAAGCATCCACCCCCCAGCCCCGCTACTAAGTCCAGAGCACCAACGCCAACTTTAATTATTTAGTGGCCAACGCGATCTACAATAGGTAAAATCCACTAGCAAAAATATGAGGAGCTTAAGAACATATGCTAATACATCAGCAGAGTATTGTCGCCATTACATTACGATTATGTATAATAAAATTATATGTGGTTAATTACCACCGAAGTTTCACTTCTTTCGTGTGTACGCTGTTGCAGGCATATTTTATTTGTTAGGTTCGCCGGTCAAAACAACTTCTTTCTTCTATTTTCCACAATATGAACTCGACAAAAGCTCTTAATTCAAAATAAGAAAAACCACTTTTTACTTCCTTAATTTTCAAAGAAGCACTTCTGTCGAGATTAGATGTTTTGTCGCGGCAAATAATCACTGCATAATAAGTATGAAATCAACATATTTCGACATAAGTACCCAAATTTTCAAATTTAAATTTGGGTTTGAACCTGGGTTGTTTTGTCAAAATCAATATTTGAAAAATCATAGCAATCGATAAAAGTTATTTTGTCAAATTTCAGTTGCAATCAGTTTTTTTAAATTTTCATGATTTTTCAACTTATCTCAAATAAGTTATTTTGTCAAACGCATTTTGAAAAAATACTCGAGATAAGTTGAAATGCTTAGTTTATATCTCTTTAACTAAAAGGCGTAGAAATACGCCGATTATACCAAAAGACGCGTCTTAAAATTATTTATTTATGATAAAAATATTTATATAAAATATAAATTCATATCTCTGTTTTGTCAAAAGTTCACAGATATTATTTTGTATGGTGTATAAAATTTTTACTATGAAATGTGAAACGAAAGTGAAAATTGACAGGAAGAATTTTATAATTTTTCAAAAAAAAAAAAAAATATTGAAAACTCAATTAATTATATTAAAAAATAAAAGTAATTATTTTATTGGCAAAATTTGACCAATATTAAGGAAATAGTTTTCCTCAAATTTGTCGCAGAACTGTCAATATTTTATTTTTCGGCTAAAAAGTTTGCCACAGGTCCGAAGTGGAAAAATCAAACGATACAAAATTTTCATTGTGAAATTCAAACTTGAATTTGGGAAATTGGAAAAAACCAAAACAAATTTATCTATTGTTGTTCATATAAAAGAATGGAAAATTTTATATCAACAACAAAGTATTGAAAAAGGAAAGGAAAATAGGAAAGATCTTCCCAAACATAAAATCTAATCCATGGTTTAAGAATTCCAATCTAAAACCGATTGATATCAAACTAATAAACAGATTAATGACAGACCACTCTTTATGCAAAGCCTCCTTATTTATAACGAAATCAGTATCAAATGATATTTATGATCACTGTGGAATACGTGAATATAACTCCCACATTATATTTAAATGTCAACGATATAATAGCCAAAGATCAAATTTTCAAATTTTATCAAAATATGAAACCACCACTGAATTCTTTAGGAAAGAACCTATATCATCTTATCAGCATTTATTATCGTTCTTACATACCATCAACGCAGATTTATAATTTCTTCTATTATAAATTTCAAATTACTAATCAACTTTTTCTTTTCATTATATAAAGTCAAAATATTCTTCAATAAATGAGATATGTATTGTACAATACCAATAATTAATTATATTCAATATCTTTTGTTTTCGTTCTTCATAATATTGTAATTATTGTACTTATCCTTTAATATTATGTCTGATTTAATTGGTGATGCCGTTATTGCATGACTGACACATTAAATAAAAAAAAATATAATATATGTATATATATATGTGTATGTATATATATATATACATCGGAGGCTTTAATGTTATTTCTGCTAATCACCCATTTGATAAAGCGCATGCTGGTGCGGCTATAATAATAAAATCTACTTTAAAGTTTGAAGTCATAGAGGCTGTTTGTAAAACCTATCTGCAAGCTGCGGGAGTTAAAATCAAGTGTAGCAATTTTGATATTTCAATTGTTGCTACTTATTGCCCTCCAAGATTTAGAAAGAGAACACATTGAAGCTTTGGAACTGAAACTGTGAGAGTTAGTGATCCAGAAGCGATCGTGGCGTTCTCTCCGGGAAGAATCGTCCGGGGATGAAGGGCTGGAGATCGAAGCGCTCGATGAGGAGGATCCTCACCGTCCCGCGGGCAACCTTCTCTCCCCCCTCCATGCACCGAGCTCGTGAATCCTTCTGGGAGTTCGGTGCGACGGAACGAAGGCGCCAGTCACGGGGCTGAGTCTCATCGCTTCCCTCCCTCTTTACACGTTGACCGCAGGAGAACGGAGCGTTTGGATCAGCTATCGCTGCGCCCTCGGAGACAACACCCGCGCAAGACAGTGCCAGAGCGAAATGAGAAGCCTCGACGGTTTGAGGGCGACATTCGCATGCACATTCATCAGGACGCAACTCCCCTGAGCATGCAGACAACGGTGTCAGGAATGATACCCGGAATGGTAGGGCAGTTGGTTGCCCAAGACAGCGAACTAGGCTGGACCATATCCGGAATGACACAATTTTAACCCCCCTCTGACACCAAATCAAACCTATATGTACCACGCCCTTAACTTATATGCATTTTAAATATTATGTATTCTATAGTAGATATGCAACTAATATTTGTTTGCAGTAATGCTGCAAGGTGGGCGGAATGTTTACGCCAAACATCGAATCACCGCAGTCAGGTTTAGATTCATGTTTGTCTACATGTTGACAAACATTGTTCAATGTTTTAGTGCTTTGTGTAGGTGCATATAGGAATCGTCGGAAAAGTCTCCACTTTATTGTGTGGAAGGGTCACGAACTCATCCGAAGTTTTCCGACGATCACTTGCAATATAGATCACATAGGTGATAGTCTTTCGTAAGTTTTGGATCTCAAAGAGAGATCATTTTCAATTCGGGTTTGCTTCACATTGGTGAACGACCACTTTATACTGTTTTATCACATAGGTGAGACATCGCAGAATATTATAATAAAAGAATATTTACTGCCCCACACATTTTCAGTGTTTTAATTTTGCCGCGGTACGAGTTTTGGCTGCGTTTTTAATTGCCGATTTGCCGGACGGACAATTTTGTTTTTGCCAACGGCAATTCGATTGCGCGAAGCATCCACCCCCCAGCCCCGCTACTAAGTCCAGAGCACCAACGCCAACTTTAATTATTTAGTGGCCAACGCGCTCTACAATAGGTAAAATCCACTGGCAAAAATATAGTCTTTCGTAAGTTTTGGATCTCAAAGAGAGATCATTTTCAATTCGGGTTTGCTTCACATTGGTGAACGACCACTTTATACTGTTTTATCACATAGGTGAGACATCGCAGAATATTATAATAAAAGAATATTTACTGCCCCACACATTTTCAGTGTTTTAATTTTGCCGCGGTACGAGTTTTGGCTGCGTTTTTAATTGCCGATTTGCCGGACGGACAATTTTGTTTTTGCCAACGGCAATTCGATTGCGCGAAGCATCCACCCCCCAGCCCCGCTACTAAGTCCAGAGCACCAACGCCAACTTTAATTATTTAGTGGCCAACGCGCTCTACAATAGGTAAAATCCACTGGCAAAAATATGAGGAGCTTAAGAACATATGCTAATACATCAGCAGAGTATTGTCGCCATTACATTACGATTATGTATAATAAAATTATATGTGGTTAATTACCACCGAAGTTTCACTTCTTTCGTGTGTACGCTGTTGCAGGCATATTTTATTTGTTAGGTTCGCCGGTCAAAACAACTTCTTTCTTCTATTTTCCACAATATGAACTCGACAAAAGCTCTTAATTCAAAATAAGAAAAACTACTTTTTACTTCCTTAATTTTCAAAGAAGCACTTCTGTCGAGATTAGATGTTTTGTCGCGGCAAATAATCACTGCATAATAAGTATGAAATCAACTTATTTCGACATAAGTACCCAAATTTTCAAATTTAAATTTGGGTTTGGACCTGGGTTGTTTTGTCAAAATCAATATTTGAAAAATCATAGCAATCGATAAAAGTTATTTTGTCAAATTTCAGTTGCAATCAGTTTTTTTAAATTTTCATGATTTTTCAACTTATCTCAAATAAGTTATTTTGTCAAACGCTTTTTGAAAAAATACTCGAGATAAGTTGAAATGCTTAGTTTATATCTCTTTAACTAAAAGGCGTAGAAATACGCCGATTATACCAAAAGACGCGTCTTAAAATTATTTATTTATGATAAAAATATTTATATAAAATATAAATTCATATCTCTGTTTTGTCAAAAGTCCACAGATATTATTTTGTATGGTGTATAAAATTTTTACTATGAAATGTGAAACGAAAGTGAAAATTGACAGGAAGAATTTTATAATTTTTCAAAAAAAAAAAAAATATTGAAAACTCAATTAATTATATTAAAAAATAAAAGTAATTATTTTATTGGCAAAATTTGACCAATATTAAGGAAATAGTTTTCCTCAAATTTGTCGCAGAACTGTCAATATTTTATTTTTCGGCTAAAAAGTTTGCCACAGGTCCTAAGTGGAAAAATCAAACGATACAAAATTTTCATTGTGAAATTCAAACTTGAATTTGGGAAATTGGAAAAAACCAAAACAAATTTATCTATTGTTGTTCATATAAAAGAATGGAAAATTTTATATCAACAACAAAGTATTGAAAAAGGAAAGGAAAATAGGAAAGATCTTCCCAAACATAAAATCTAAACCATTGTTTAAGAATTCCAATCTAAAACCGATTGATATCAAACTAATAAACAGATTAATGACAGACCACTCTTTATGCAAAGCCTCCTTATTTATAACGAAATCAGTATCAAATGATATTTATGATCACTGTGGAATACGTGAATATAACTCCCACATTATATTTAAATGTCAACGATATAATAGCCAAAGATCAAATTTTCAAATTTTATCAAAATATGAAACCACCACTGAATTCTTTAGGAAAGAACCTATATCATCTTATCAGCATTTATTATCATTCTTACATACCATCAACGCAGATTTATAATTTCTTCTATTATAAATTTCAAATTACTAATCAACTTTTTCTTTTCATTATATAAAGTCAAAATATGCTTCAATAAATGAGATATGTATTGTACAATACCAATAATTAATTATATTCAATATCTTTTGTTTTCGTTCTTCATAATATTGTAATTATTGTACTTATCCTTTAATATTATGTCTGATTTAATTGGTGATGCCGTTATTGCATGACTGACACATTAAATAAAAAAAATATAATATATGTATATATATATATGTGTATGTATATATATATATACATCGGAGGCTTTAATGTTATTTCTGCTAATCACCCATTTGATAAAGCGCATGCTGGTGCGGCTATAATAATAAAATCTACTTTAAAGTTTGAAGTCATAGAGGCTGTTTGTAAAACCTATCTGCAAGCTGCGGGAGTTAAAATCAAGTGTAGCAATTTTGATATTTCAATTGTTGCTACTTATTGCCCTCCAAGATTTAGAAAGAGAACACATTGAAGCTTTGGAACTGAAACTGTGAGAGTTAGTGATCCAGAAGCGATCGTGGCGTTCTCTCCGGGAAGAATCGTCCGGGGATGAAGGGCTGGAGATCGAAGCGCTCGATGAGGAGGATCCTCACCGTCCCGCGGAAGAGCAACCTTCTCTCCCCCCTCCATGCACCGAGCTCGTGAATCCTTCTGGGAGTTCGGTGCGACGGAACGAAGGCGCCAGTCACGGGGCTGAGTCTCATCGCTTCCCTCCCTCTTTACACGTTGACCGCAGGAGAACGGAGCGTTTGGATCAGCTATCGCTGCGCCCTCGGAGACAACACCCGCGCAAGACAGTGCCAGAGCGAAATGAGAAGCCTCGACGGTTTGAGGGCGACATTCGCATGCACATTCATCAGGACGCAACTCCCCTGAGCATGCAGACAACGGTGTCAGGAATGATACCCGGAATGGTAGGGCAGTTGGTTGCCCAAGACAGCGAACTAGGCTGGACCATATCCGGAATGACACAATTTTAACCCCCCTCTGACAACAAATCAAACCTATATGTACCACGCCCTTAACTTATATGCATTTTAAATATTATGTATTCTATAGTAGATATGCAACTAATATTTGTTTGCAGTAATGCTGCAAGGTGGGCGGAATGTTTACGCCAAACATCGAATCACCGCAGTCAGGTTTAGATTCATGTTTGTCTACATGTTGACAAACATTGTTCAATGTTTTAGTGCTTTGTGTAGGTGCATATAGGAATCGTCGGAAAAGTCTCCACTTTATTGTGTGGAAGGGTCACGAACTCATCCGAAGTTTTCCGACGATCACTTGCAATATAGATCACATAGGTGATAGTCTTTCGTAAGTTTTGGATCTCAAAGAGAGATCATTTTCAATTCGGGTTTGCTTCACATTGGTGAACGACCACTTTATACTGTTTTATCACATAGGTGAGACATCGCAGAATATTATAATAAAAGAATATTTACTGCCCCACACATTTTCAGTGTTTTAATTTTGCCGCGGTACGAGTTTTGGCTGCGTTTTTAATTGCCGATTTGCCGGACGGACAATTTTGTTTTTGCCAACGGCAATTCGATTGCGCGAAGCATCCACCCCCCAGCCCCGCTACTAAGTCCAGAGCACCAACGCCAACTTTAATTATTTAGTGGCCAACGCGCTCTACAATAGGTAAAATCCACTGGCAAAAATATGAGGAGCTTAAGAACATATGCTAATACATCAGCAGAGTATTGTCGCCATTACATTACGATTATGTATAATAAAATTATATGTGGTTAATTACCACCGAAGTTTCACTTCTTTCGTGTGTACGCTGTTGCAGGCATATTTTATTTGTTAGGTTCGCCGGTCAAAACAACTTCTTTCTTCTATTTTCCACAATATGAACTCGACAAAAGCTCTTAATTCAAAATAAGAAAAACTACTTTTTACTTCCTTAATTTTCAAAGAAGCACTTCTGTCGAGATTAGATGTTTTGTCGCGGCAAATAATCACTGCATAATAAGTATGAAATCAACTTATTTCGACATAAGTACCCAAATTTTCAAATTTAAATTTGGGTTTGGACCTGGGTTGTTTTGTCAAAATCAATATTTGAAAAATCATAGCAATCGATAAAAGTTATTTTGTCAAATTTCAGTTGCAATCAGTTTTTTTAAATTTTCATGATTTTTCAACTTATCTCAAATAAGTTATTTTGTCAAACGCTTTTTGAAAAAATACTCGAGATAAGTTGAAATGCTTAGTTTATATCTCTTTAACTAAAAGGCGTAGAAATACGCCGATTATACCAAAAGACGCGTCTTAAAATTATTTATTTATGATAAAAATATTTATATAAAATATAAATTCATATCTCTGTTTTGTCAAAAGTCCACAGATATTATTTTGTATGGTGTATAAAATTTTTACTATGAAATGTGAAACGAAAGTGAAAATTGACAGGAAGAATTTTATAATTTTTCAAAAAAAAAAAAAATATTGAAAACTCAATTAATTATATTAAAAAATAAAAGTAATTATTTTATTGGCAAAATTTGACCAATATTAAGGAAATAGTTTTCCTCAAATTTGTCGCAGAACTGTCAATATTTTATTTTTCGGCTAAAAAGTTTGCCACAGGTCCTAAGTGGAAAAATCAAACGATACAAAATTTTCATTGTGAAATTCAAACTTGAATTTGGGAAATTGGAAAAAACCAAAACAAATTTATCTATTGTTGTTCATATAAAAGAATGGAAAATTTTATATCAACAACAAAGTATTGAAAAAGGAAAGGAAAATAGGAAAGATCTTCCCAAACATAAAATCTAAACCATTGTTTAAGAATTCCAATCTAAAACCGATTGATATCAAACTAATAAACAGATTAATGACAGACCACTCTTTATGCAAAGCCTCCTTATTTATAACGAAATCAGTATCAAATGATATTTATGATCACTGTGGAATACGTGAATATAACTCCCACATTATATTTAAATGTCAACGATATAATAGCCAAAGATCAAATTTTCAAATTTTATCAAAATATGAAACCACCACTGAATTCTTTAGGAAAGAACCTATATCATCTTATCAGCATTTATTATCATTCTTACATACCATCAACGCAGATTTATAATTTCTTCTATTATAAATTTCAAATTACTAATCAACTTTTTCTTTTCATTATATAAAGTCAAAATATGCTTCAATAAATGAGATATGTATTGTACAATACCAATAATTAATTATATTCAATATCTTTTGTTTTCGTTCTTCATAATATTGTAATTATTGTACTTATCCTTTAATATTATGTCTGATTTAATTGGTGATGCCGTTATTGCATGACTGACACATTAAATAAAAAAAAATATAATATATGTATATATATATATGTGTATGTATATATATATATACATCGGAGGCTTTAATGTTATTTCTGCTAATCACCCATTTGATAAAGCGCATGCTGGTGCGGCTATAATAATAAAATCTACTTTAAAGTTTGAAGTCATAGAGGCTGTTTGTAAAACCTATCTGCAAGCTGCGGGAGTTAAAATCAAGTGTAGCAATTTTGATATTTCAATTGTTGCTACTTATTGCCCTCCAAGATTTAGAAAGAGAACACATTGAAGCTTTGGAACTGAAACTGTGAGAGTTAGTGATCCAGAAGCGATCGTGGCGTTCTCTCCGGGAAGAATCGTCCGGGGATGAAGGGCTGGAGATCGAAGCGCTCGATGAGGAGGATCCTCACCGTCCCGCGGAAGAGCAACCTTCTCTCCCCCCTCCATGCACCGAGCTCGTGAATCCTTCTGGGAGTTCGGTGCGACGGAACGAAGGCGCCAGTCACGGGGCTGAGTCTCATCGCTTCCCTCCCTCTTTACACGTTGACCGCAGGAGAACGGAGCGTTTGGATCAGCTATCGCTGCGCCCTCGGAGACAACACCCGCGCAAGACAGTGCCAGAGCGAAATGAGAAGCCTCGACGGTTTGAGGGCGACATTCGCATGCACATTCATCAGGACGCAACTCCCCTGAGCATGCAGACAACGGTGTCAGGAATGATACCCGGAATGGTAGGGCAGTTGGTTGCCCAAGACAGCGAACTAGGCTGGACCATATCCGGAATGACACAATTTTAACCCCCCTCTGACAACAAATCAAACCTATATGTACCACGCCCTTAACTTATATGCATTTTAAATATTATGTATTCTATAGTAGATATGCAACTAATATTTGTTTGCAGTAATGCTGCAAGGTGGGCGGAATGTTTACGCCAAACATCGAATCACCGCAGTCAGGTTTAGATTCATGTTTGTCTACATGTTGACAAACATTGTTCAATGTTTTAGTGCTTTGTGTAGGTGCATATAGGAATCGTCGGAAAAGTCTCCACTTTATTGTGTGGAAGGGTCACGAACTCATCCGAAGTTTTCCGACGATCACTTGCAATATAGATCACATAGGTGATAGTCTTTCGTAAGTTTTGGATCTCAAAGAGAGATCATTTTCAATTCGGGTTTGCTTCACATTGGTGAACGACCACTTTATACTGTTTTATCACATAGGTGAGACATCGCAGAATATTATAATAAAAGAATATTTACTGCCCCACACATTTTCAGTGTTTTAATTTTGCCGCGGTACGAGTTTTGGCTGCGTTTTTAATTGCCGATTTGCCG
Source organism: Coelopa frigida (assembly GCA_017309665.1). Taxonomy (NCBI): domain Eukaryota; kingdom Metazoa; phylum Arthropoda; class Insecta; order Diptera; family Coelopidae; genus Coelopa; species Coelopa frigida. Next base: position 85,296 of record JAFDUT010000041.1, on the reverse strand, counting down.
GACGGACAATTTTGTTTTTGCCAACGGCAATTCGATTGCGCGAAGCATCCACCCCCCAGCCCCGCTACTAAGTCCAGAGCACCAACGCCAACTTTAATTATTTAGTGGCCAACGCGCTCTACAATAGGTAAAATCCACTGGCAAAAATATGAGGAGCTTAAGAACATATGCTAATACATCAGCAGAGTATTGTCGCCATTACATTACGATTATGTATAATAAAATTATATGTGGTTAATTACCACCGAAGTTTCACTTCTTTCGTGTGTACGCTGTTGCAGGCATATTTTATTTGTTAGGTTCGCCGGTCAAAACAACTTCTTTCTTCTATTTTCCACAATATGAACTCGACAAAAGCTCTTAATTCAAAATAAGAAAAACTACTTTTTACTTCCTTAATTTTCAAAGAAGCACTTCTGTCGAGATTAGATGTTTTGTCGCGGCAAATAATCACTGCATAATAAGTATGAAATCAACTTATTTCGACATAAGTACCCAAATTTTCAAATTTAAATTTGGGTTTGGACCTGGGTTGTTTTGTCAAAATCAATATTTGAAAAATCATAGCAATCGATAAAAGTTATTTTGTCAAATTTCAGTTGCAATCAGTTTTTTTAAATTTTCATGATTTTTCAACTTATCTCAAATAAGTTATTTTGTCAAACGCTTTTTGAAAAAATACTCGAGATAAGTTGAAATGCTTAGTTTATATCTCTTTAACTAAAAGGCGTAGAAATACGCCGATTATACCAAAAGACGCGTCTTAAAATTATTTATTTATGATAAAAATATTTATATAAAATATAAATTCATATCTCTGTTTTGTCAAAAGTCCACAGATATTATTTTGTATGGTGTATAAAATTTTTACTATGAAATGTGAAACGAAAGTGAAAATTGACAGGAAGAATTTTATAATTTTTCAAAAAAAAAAAAAATATTGAAAACTTAATTAATTATATTAAAAAATAAAAGTAATTATTTTATTGGCAAAATTTGACCAATATTAAGGAAATAGTTTTCCTCAAATTTGTCGCAGAACTGTCAATATTTTATTTTTCGGCTAAAAAGTTTGCCACAGGTCCTAAGTGGAAAAATCAAACGATACAAAATTTTCATTGTGAAATTCAAACTTGAATTTGGGAAATTGGAAAAAACCAAAACAAATTTATCTATTGTTGTTCATATAAAAGAATGGAAAATTTTATATCAACAACAAAGTATTGAAAAAGGAAAGGAAAATAGGAAAGATCTTCCCAAACATAAAATCTAAACCATTGTTTAAGAATTCCAATCTAAAACCGATTGATATCAAACTAATAAACAGATTAATGACAGACCACTCTTTATGCAAAGCCTCCTTATTTATAACGAAATCAGTATCAAATGATATTTATGATCACTGTGGAATACGTGAATATAACTCCCACATTATATTTAAATGTCAACGATATAATAGCCAAAGATCAAATTTTCAAATTTTATCAAAATATGAAACCACCACTGAATTCTTTAGGAAAGAACCTATATCATCTTATCAGCATTTATTATCGTTCTTACATACCATCAACGCAGATTTATAATTTCTTCTATTATAAATTTCAAATTACTAATCAACTTTTTCTTTTCATTATATAAAGTCAAAATATTCTTCAATAAATGAGATATGTATTGTACAATACCAATAATTAATTATATTCAATATCTTTTGTTTTCGTTCTTCATAATATTGTAATTATTGTACTTATCCTTTAATATTATGTCTGATTTAATTGGTGATGCCGTTATTGCATGACTGACACATTAAATAAAAAAAAATATAATATATGTATATATATATATGTGTATGTATATATATATATACATCGGAGGCTTTAATGTTATTTCTGCTAATCACCCATTTGATAAAGCGCATGCTGGTGCGGCTATAATAATAAAATCTACTTTAAAGTTTGAAGTCATAGAGGCTGTTTGTAAAACCTATCTGCAAGCTGCGGGAGTTAAAATCAAGTGTAGCAATTTTGATATTTCAATTGTTGCTACTTATTGCCCTCCAAGATTTAGAAAGAGAACACATTGAAGCTTTGGAACTGAAACTGTGAGAGTTAGTGATCCAGAAGCGATCGTGGCGTTCTCTCCGGGAAGAATCGTCCGGGGATGAAGGGCTGGAGATCGAAGCGCTCGATGAGGAGGATCCTCACCGTCCCGCGGAAGAGCAACCTTCTCTCCCCCCTCCATGCACCGAGCTCGTGAATCCTTCTGGGAGTTCGGTGCGACGGAACGAAGGCGCCAGTCACGGGGCTGAGTCTCATCGCTTCCCTCCCTCTTTACACGTTGACCGCAGGAGAACGGAGCGTTTGGATCAGCTATCGCTGCGCCCTCGGAGACAACACCCGCGCAAGACAGTGCCAGAGCGAAATGAGAAGCCTCGACGGTTTGAGGGCGACATTCGCATGCACATTCATCAGGACGCAACTCCCCTGAGCATGCAGACAACGGTGTCAGGAATGATACCCGAAATGGTAGGGCAGTTGGTTGCCCAAGACAGCGAACTAGGCTGGACCATATCCGGAATGACACAATTTTAACCCCCCTCTGACACCAAATCAAACCTATATGTACCACGCCCTTAACTTATATGCATTTTAAATATTATGTATTCTATAGTAGATATGCAACTAATATTTGTTTGCAGTAATGCTGCAAGGTGGGCGGAATGTTTACGCCAAACATCGAATCACCGCAGTCAGGTTTAGATTCATGTTTGTCTACATGTTGACAAACATTGTTCAATGTTTTAGTGCTTTGTGTAGGTGCATATAGGAATCGTCGGAAAAGTCTCCACTTTATTGTGTGGAAGGGTCACGAACTCATCCGAAGTTTTCCGACGATCACTTGCAATATAGATCACATAGGTGATAGTCTTTCGTAAGTTTTGGATCTCAAAGAGAGATCATTTTCAATTCGGGTTTGCTTCACATTGGTGAACGACCACTTTATACTGTTTTATCACATAGGTGAGACATCGCAGAATATTATAATAAAAGAATATTTACTGCCCCACACATTTTCAGTGTTTTAATTTTGCCGCGGTACGAGTTTTGGCTGCGTTTTTAATTGCCGATTTGCCGGACGGACAATTTTGTTTTTGCCAACGGCAATTCGATTGCGCGAAGCATCCACCCCCCAGCCCCGCTACTAAGTCCAGAGCACCAACGCCAACTTTAATTATTTAGTGGCCAACGCGCTCTACAATAGGTAAAATCCACTGGCAAAAATATGAGGAGCTTAAGAACATATGCTAATACATCAGCAGAGTATTGTCGCCATTACATTACGATTATGTATAATAAAATTATATGTGGTTAATTACCACCGAAGTTTCACTTCTTTCGTGTGTACGCTGTTGCAGGCATATTTTATTTGTTAGGTTCGCCGGTCAAAACAACTTCTTTCTTCTATTTTCCACAATATGAACTCGACAAAAGCTCTTAATTCAAAATAAGAAAAACTACTTTTTACTTCCTTAATTTTCAAAGAAGCACTTCTGTCGAGATTAGATGTTTTGTCGCGGCAAATAATCACTGCATAATAAGTATGAAATCAACTTATTTCGACATAAGTACCCAAATTTTCAAATTTAAATTTGGGTTTGGACCTGGGTTGTTTTGTCAAAATCAATATTTGAAAAATCATAGCAATCGATAAAAGTTATTTTGTCAAATTTCAGTTGCAATCAGTTTTTTTAAATTTTCACGATTTTTCAACTTATCTCAAATAAGTTATTTTGTCAAACGCTTTTTGAAAAAATACTCGAGATAAGTTGAAATGCTTAGTTTATATCTCTTTAACTAAAAGGCGTAGAAATACGCCGATTATACCAAAAGACGCGTCTTAAAATTATTTATTTATGATAAAAATATTTATATAAAATATAAATTCATATCTCTGTTTTGTCAAAAGTCCACAGATATTATTTTGTATGGTGTATAAAATTTTTACTGTGAAATGTGAAACGAAAGTGAAAATTGACAGGAAGAATTTTATAATTTTTCAAAAAAAAAAAAAAATATTGAAAACTCAATTAATTATATTAAAAAATAAAAGTAATTATTTTATTGGCAAAATTTGACCAATATTAAGGAAATAGTTTTCCTCAAATTTGTCGCAGAACTGTCAATATTTTATTTTTCGGCTAAAAAGTTTGCCACAGGTCCTAAGTGGAAAAATCAAACGATACAAAATTTTCATTGTGAAATTCAAACTTGAATTTGGGAAATTGGAAAAAACCAAAACAAATTTATCTATTGTTGTTCATATAAAAGAATGGAAAATTTTATATCAACAACAAAGTATTGAAAAAGGAAAGGAAAATAGGAAAGATCTTCCCAAACATAAAATCTAAACCATTGTTTAAGAATTCCAATCTAAAACCGATTGATATCAAACTAATAAACAGATTAATGACAGACCACTCTTTATGCAAAGCCTCCTTATTTATAACGAAATCAGTATCAAATGATATTTATGATCACTGTGGAATACGTGAATATAACTCCCACATTATATTTAAATGTCAACGATATAATAGCCAAAGATCAAATTTTCAAATTTTATCAAAATATGAAACCACCACTGAATTCTTTAGGAAAGAACCTATATCATCTTATCAGCATTTATTATCGTTCTTACATACCATCAACGCAGATTTATAATTTCTTCTATTATAAATTTCAAATTACTAATCAACTTTTTCTTTTCATTATATAAAGTCAAAATATTCTTCAATAAATGAGATATGTATTGTACAATACCAATAATTAATTATATTCAATATCTTTTGTTTTCGTTCTTCATAATATTGTAATTATTGTACTTATCCTTTAATATTATGTCTGATTTAATTGGTGATGCCGTTATTGCATGACTGACACATTAAATAAAAAAAAATATAATATATGTATATATATATATGTGTATGTATATATATATATACATCGGAGGCTTTAATGTTATTTCTGCTAATCACCCATTTGATAAAGCGCATGCTGGTGCGGCTATAATAATAAAATCTACTTTAAAGTTTGAAGTCATAGAGGCTGTTTGTAAAACCTATCTGCAAGCTGCGGGAGTTAAAATCAAGTGTAGCAATTTTGATATTTCAATTGTTGCTACTTATTGCCCTCCAAGATTTAGAAAGAGAACACATTGAAGCTTTGGAACTGAAACTGTGAGAGTTAGTGATCCAGAAGCGATCGTGGCGTTCTCTCTGGGAAGAATCGTCCGGGGATGAAGGGCTGGAGATCGAAGCGCTCGATGAGGAGGATCCTCACCGTCCCGCGGAAGAGCAACCTTCTCTCCCCCCTCCATGCACCGAGCTCGTGAATCCTTCTGGGAGTTCGGTGCGACGGAACGAAGGCGCCAGTCACGGGGCTGAGTCTCTTCGCTTCCCTCCCTCTTTACACGCTGACCGCAGGAGAACGGAGCGTTTGGATCAGCTATCGCTGCGCCCTCGGAGACAACACCCGCGCAAGACAGTGCCAGAGCGAAATGAGAAGCCTCGACGGTTTGAGGGCGACATTCCCATGCACATTCATCAGGACGCAACTCCCCTGAGCATGCAGACAACGGTGTCAGGAATGATACCCGGAATGGTAGGGCAGTTGGTTGCCCAAGACAGCGAACTAGGCTGGACCATATCCGGAATGACACAATTTTAACCCCCCTCTGACACCAAATCAAACCTATATGTACCACGCCCTTAACTTATATGCATTTTAAATATTATGTATTCTATAGTAGATATGCAACTAATATTTGTTTGCAGTAATGCTGCAAGGTGGGCGGAATGTTTACGCCAAACATCGAATCACCGCAGTCAGGTTTAGATTCATGTTTGTCTACATGTTGACAAACATTGTTCAATGTTTTAGTGCTTTGTGTAGGTGCATATAGGAATCGTCGGAAAAGTCTCCACTTTATTGTGTGGAAGGGTCACGAACTCATCCGAAGTTTTCCGACGATCACTTGCAATATAGATCACATAGGTGATAGTCTTTCGTAAGTTTTGGATCTCAAAGAGAGATCATTTTCAATTCGGGTTTGCTTCACATTGGTGAACGACCACTTTATATCGTTATATCACATAGGTGAGACATCGCAGAATATTATAATAAAAGAATATTTACTGCCCCACACATTTTGAGTGTTTTAATTTTGCCGCGGTACGAGTTTTGGCTGCGTTTTTAGTTGCCGATTTGCCGGACGGACAATTTTGTTTTTGCCAACGGCATTTCGATTGCGCGAAGCATCCACCCCCCAGCCCCGCTACTAAGTCCAGAGCACCAACGCCAACTTTAATTATTTAGTGGCCAACGCGCTCTACAATAGGTAAAATCCACTGGCAAAAATATGAGGAGCTTAAGAACATATGCTAATACATCAGCAGAGTATTGTCGCCATTACATTACGATTATGTATAATAAAATTATATGTGGTTAATTACCACCGAAGTTTCACTTCTTTCGTGTGTACGCTGTTGCAGGCATATTTTATTTGTTAGGTTCGCCGGTCAAAACAACTTCTTTCTTCTATTTTCCACAATATGAACTCGACAAAAGCTCTTAATTCAAAATAAGAAAAACTACTTTTTACTTCCTTAATTTTCAAAGAAGCACTTCTGTCGAGATTAGATGTTTTGTCGCGGCAAATAATCACTGCATAATAAGTATGAAATCAACTTATTTCGACATAAGTACCCAAATTTTCAAATTTAAATTTGGGTTTGGACCTGGGTTGTTTTGTCAAAATCAATATTTGAAAAATCATAGCAATCGATAAAAGTTATTTTGTCAAATTTCAGTTGCAATCAGTTTTTTTAAATTTTCACGATTTTTCAACTTATCTCAAATAAGTTATTTTGTCAAACGCTTTTTGAAAAAATACTCGAGATAAGTTGAAATGCTTAGTTTATATCTCTTTAACTAAAAGGCGTAGAAATACGCCGATTATACCAAAAGACGCGTCTTAAAATTATTTATTTATGATAAAAATATTTATATAAAATATAAATTCATATCTCTGTTTTGTCAAAAGTCCACAGATATTATTTTGTATGGTGTATAAAATTTTTACTGTGAAATGTGAAACGAAAGTGAAAATTGACAGGAAAAAAAAAATATTGAAAACTCAATTAATTATATTAAAAAATAAAAGTAATTATTTTATTGGCAAAATTTGACCAATATTAAGGAAATAGTTTTCCTCAAATTTGTCGCAGAACTGTCAATATTTTATTTTTCGGCTAAAAAGTTTGCCACAGGTCCTGAGTGGAAAAATCAAACGATACAAAATTTTCATTGTGAAATTCAAACTTGAATTTGGGAAATTGGAAAAAACCAAAACAAATTTATCTATTGTTGTTCATATAAAAGAATGGAAAATTTTATATCAACAACAAAGTATTGAAAAAGGAAAGGAAAATAGGAAAGATCTTCCCAAACATAAAATCTAAATCATGGTTTAAGAATTCCAATCTAAAACCGATTGATATCAAACTAATAAACAGATTAATGACAAACCACTCTTTATGCAAAGCCTCCTTATTTATAACGAAATCAGTATCAAATGATATTTGTGATCACTGTGGAATACGTGAATATAACTCCCACATTATATTTAAATGTCAACGATATAATAGCCAAAGATCAAATTTTCAAATTTTATCAAAATATGAAACCACCACTGAATTCTTTAGGAAAGAACCTATATCATCTTATCAGCATTTATTATCGTTCTTACATACCATCAACGCAGATTTATAATTTCTTCTATTATAAATTTCAAATTACTAATCAACTTTTTCTTTTCATTATATAAAGTCAAAATATTCTTCAATAAATGAGATATGTATTGTACAATACCAATAATTAATTATATTCAATATCTTTTGTTTTCGTTCTTCATAATATTGTAATTATTGTACTTATCCTTTAATATTATGTCTGATTTAATTGGTGATGCCGTTATTGCATGATTGACACATTAAATAAAAAAAAATATAATATATGTATATATATATATGTGTATGTATATATATATATATACATCGGAGGCTTTTAGTTTACTTTAAAGTTTGAAGTCATAGAGGCTGTTTGTAAAACCTATCTGCAAGCTGCGGGAGTTAAAATCAAGTGTAACAATTTTGATATTTCAATTGTTGCTACTTATTGCCCTCCAAGATTTAGAAAGAGAACACATTGAAGCTTTGGAACTGAAACTGTGAGAGTTAGTGATCCAGAAGCGATCGTGGCGTTCTCTCCGGGAAGAATCGTCCGGGGATGAAGGGCTGGAGATCGAAGCGCTCGATGAGGAGGATCCTCACCGTCCCGCGGAAGAGCAACCTTCTCTCCCCCCTCCATGCACCGAGCTCGTGAATCCTTCTGGGAGTTCGGTGCGACGGAACGAAGGCGCCAGTCACGGAGCTGAGTCTCATCGCTTCCCTCCCTCTTTACACGTTGACCGCAGGAGAACGGAGCGTTTGGATCAGCTATCGCTGCGCCCTCGGAGACAACACCCGGGCAAGACAGTGCGAGAGCGATATGAGAAGCCTCGACGGTTTGAGGGCGACATTCGCATGCACATTCATCAGGACGCAACTCCCCTGAGCATGCAGACAACGGTGTCAGGAATGATACCCGGAATGGTAGGGCAGTTGGTTGCCCAAGACAGCGAACTAGGCTGGACCATATCCGGAATGACACAATTTTAACCCCTCTCTGACACCAAATCAAACCTATATGTACAACGCCCTTAACTTATATGCATTTTAAATATTATGTATTCTATAGTAGATATGCAACTAATATTTGTTTGCAGTGATGCTGCAAGGTGGGCGGAATGTTTACGCCAAACATCGAATCACCGCAGTCAGGTTTAGATTCATGTTTGTCTACATGTTGAGAAACATTGTTCAATGTTTTAGTGCTTTGTGTAGGTGCATATAGGAATCGTCGGAAAAGTCTCCACTTTATTGTGTGGAAGGGTCACGAACTCATCCGAAGTTTTCCGACGATCACTTGCAATATAGATCACATAGGTGATAGTCTTTCGTAAGTTTTGGATCTCAAAGAGAGATCATTTTCAATTCGGGTTTGCTTCACATTGGTGAACGACCACTTTATATTGTTATATCACATAGGTGAGAGATCGCAGAATATTATAATAAAAGAATATTTACTGCCCCACACATTTTCAGTGTTTTAATTTTGCCGCGGTACGAGTTTTGGCTGCGTTTTTAGTTGCCGATTTGCCGGACGGACAATTTTGTTTTTGCCAACGGCATTTCGATTGCGCGAAGCATCCACCCCCCAGCCCCGCTACTAAGTCCAGAGCACCAACGCCAACTTTAATTATTTAGTGGCCAACGCGCTCTACAATAGGTAAAATCCACTGGCAAAAATATGAGGAGCTTAAGAACATATGCTAATACATCAGCAGAGTATTGTCGCCATTACATTACGATTATGTATAATAAAATTATATGCGGAGTTTCACTTCGAAGTTTCACTTCTTTCGTGTGTACGCTGTTGCAGGCATATTTTATTTGTTAGGTTCGCCGGTCAAAACAACTTCTTTCTTCTATTTTCCACAATATGAACTCGACAAAAGCTCTTAATTCAAAATAAGAAAAACTACTTTTTACTTCATTAATTTTCAAAGAAGCACTTCTGTCGAGATTAGATGTTTTGTCGCGGCAAATAATCACTGCATAATAAGTATGAAATCAACTTATTTCGACATTAGTACCCAAATTTTCAAATTTAAATTTGGGTTTGGACCTGGGTTGTTTTGTCAAAATCAATATTTGAAAAATCATAGCAATCGATAAAAGTTATTTTGTCAAATTTCAGTTGCAATCAGTTTTTTAAAATTTTCATGATTTTTCAACTTATCTCAAATAAGTTATTTTGTCAAACGCTTTTTGAAAAAATACTCGAGATAAGTTGAAATGCTTAGTTTATATCTCTTGAACTAAAAGGCGTAGTTCAAGAGATTTTACCATTTTACCTCTCGATCTCATTTAAAAATCGGAGGCTTTAATGTTATTTCTGCTAATCACCCATTTGATAGAGCGCATGCTGGTGCGGCTATAATAATAAAATCTACTTTAAAGTTTGAAGTCATAGAGGCTGTTTGTAAAACCTATCTGCAAGCTGCGGGAGTTAAAATCAAGTGTAACAATTTTGATATTTCAATTGTTGCTACTTATTGCCCTCCAAGATTTAGAAAGAGAACACATTGAAGCTTTGGAACTGAAACTGTGTGAGTTCGTGATCCAGAAGCGATCGTGGCGTTCTCTCCGGGAAGAATCGTCCGGGGATGAAGGGCTGGAGATCGAAGCGCTCGATGAGGAGGATCCTCACCGTCCCGCGGAAGAGCAACCTTCTCTCCCCCCTCCATGCACCGAGACGTGAATCCTTCTGGGAGTTCGGTGCGACGGAACGAAGGCGCCAGTCACGGGGCTGAGTCTCTTCGCTTCCCCCCCCTTTTTACACGCTGACCGCAGGAGAACGGAGCGTTTGGATCAGCTATCGCTGCGCCCTCGGAGACAACACCAGCGCAAGACAGTGCCAGAGCGAAATGAGAAGCCTCGACGGTTTGAGGGCGACATTCCCATGCACATTCATCAGGACGCAACTCCCCTGAGCATGCAGACAACGGTGTCAGGAATGATACCCGGAATGGTAGGGCAGTTGGTTGCCCAAGACAGCGAACTAGGCTGGACCATATCCGGAATGACACAATTTTAACCCCCCTCTGACACCAAATCAAACCTATATATACCACGCCCTTAACTTATATGCATTTTAAATATTATGTATTCTATAGTAGATATGCAACTAATATTTGTTTGCAGTGATGCTGCAAGGTGGGCGGAATGTTTACGCCAAACATCGAATCACCGCAGTCAGGTTTAGATTCATGTTTGTCTACATGTTGACGAACGACCACTTTATATTGTTATATCACATAGGTGAGAGATCGCAGAATATTATAATAAAATAATATTTACTGCCCCACACATTTTCAGTGTTTTAATTTTGCCGCGGTACGAGTTTTGGCTACTTCCTTAATTTTCAAAGAAGCACTTCTGTCGAGATTAGATGTTTTGTCGCGGCAAATAATCACTGCATAATAAGTATGAAATCAACTTATTTCGACATAAGTACCCAAATTTTCAAATTTAAATTTGGGTTTGGACCTGGGTTGTTTTGTCAAAATCAATATTTGAACTAGCGCACCTGGTCCACCCAGGCAAAATCTGTTAACTTCGGCCAGGCCGAAGTTTACATACCCTACACCCTGCATACAACGTTTATTAAAGGAAAAACAGTGAATTTCTATCAATAATTAGTGAAAATGCATCATTACACTTCAATGCTATTAACTCCATCGTGCGATTTTCACAACTGAGAGGCCACAGAGAGGCCAAGAGGCCAAGAGAAATGATATATTTGAAGCTATATTCGTATTCCAAACACGATTATACCCTTTTTTGTGTCGATTGTCTAATCTATGAATAAGAGTGAAGTTAGGAATCTTATAGGGGCCCATGTTTCTACAAAACGAAGTAGTTCTGGTGTTTGCAGCATTGTGCCATTGCTAATATCTTGGAAGTGCGCATTAAAGCTCTGCAATTTATGGAAGAATAATTGAATCGATGATTTTTTGTGTGCCATAAAATCATAATGTGCCTTTAGTTGCTTTTCCTATTTTAGATGTTCATTTCAATGCAGACAAAATCTGATTCAACAACAGACTTGGGAGGGTAGAAATTTTCAACAATATAAAGTCCAGAAGTACTTGCTGCGCTACTATAAGCAACATATAGTGCCGCGCGACTGATTCCACTTCGAAGATGAACAGCCATTTGGAAATATGTAGCTCCCTGACTTTTGTGGATTGTGATCCCTTCAGCAGGTACAATTGGAAATTGTATTCTCTCAATCGTCACCTGCTCATTACGTTTATATTGAAAGGATATAATCAATTTTTCTATGGGCGTCCATTGAGGTTCAGTTGGATGTGGTCTCTTTCTTATTGCATTCACTCCCACACTTTCATCAGGAAATAACATCCATAAAGTAGTTGGTTGGCTTGTAGATCTACAATTTTGTATGGAAGGTGCTCGAGATCTTTTCCATTTGATTCATGGGAACTCTTAGTAGCAATATTTAATCTAATAACTGTCTATATGGTTTACCATATATCCAATATTGAGCTGTAGCTTTTGAGCTGAGCTGTAGCTTGTCAATTTTTAGCATGTAAACTGGTATCGGTGGTAAACGCAAGACGCAAAAATTCATCTCTATATATACCATAGTTTATCATATATACCATATTCAACTATTGTGTTATATGGGAGGGCGATGTTATCCATTTTTGACTTGTAAACTCGTATAAGTGGAACATGACCACACACAAAACTTTATCTCGATATATACCATAGTTCACCAGATATCCCACAAAAACCTTTTGCTTTATATGGGAGGTGGGCGTGTCCGATGAGCGATGGTGTCCATTTTTGCCTTTTAAACTCGTATCAGTGGAACATGATCACACACGAAATTTCATCTCGATATATACCATAGTTCACCAGATATCCTATATAAACCTTTTGCTTTATATGGGAGGTGGGCGTGTCCGATGGACGATGTTTTCCATTTTTGCCTTTTAAACTCGTATCAGTGGAACATGATCACACACGAAATTTCATCTCGATATATACCATAGTTCACCAGATATCCCACATAAACCTTTTGCTTTATATGGGAGGTGGGCGTGTCCGATGGGCGATGGTTTCCATTTTTGCCTTTTAAACTCGTATCAGTGGAACATGATCACACACGAAGTTTCATCTCGATATATACCATGGTTCACCAGATATCCTATATAAACCTTTTGCTTTATATGGGAGGTGGGCGTGTCCGATGGGCGATGGTTTCCATTTTTGCCTTTTAAACTCGTATCAGTGGAACATGATCACACACAAAATTTCATCTCAATATATACCATAGTTCACCAGATATCCCATATAAACCTTTTGCTTTATATGGGAGGTGGGCGTGTCCGTTGACCGATTACGCCCATTTTTACATACAAGTAGCTTATTAATATAGAAATACTAAATCCGTGGAACATGATCACACACAAAATTTCATCTCAATATATACCATAGTTCACCAGATATCCCATATAAACCTTTTGCTTTATATGGGAGGTGGGCGTGTCCGTTGACCGATTACGCCCATTTTTACATACAAGTAGCTTATTAATATAGAAATACTAAATCCAAAATTTCAAGTCAGTATCTCTTACCGTTTCTTCACAAAATCTATTTCCACAGACAGACACACAGACACACAGACAGACAGACAGACGGACAGACAGACAGACAGACGGACATAGCTAAATCGATTCAGGAGGTGACCCTGATCAAGAATATATATACTTTTCCATACCTACGACCTCTCCTTTAATGCGTTACAAACGGAAGGACAAAATGAATATACCCTTACCCACAGGGTGTAGGGTATAAAAATCATAGCAATCGATAAAAGTTATTTTGTCAAATTTCAGTTGCAATCAGTTTTTTTAAATTTTCATGATTTTTCAACTTATCTCAAATAAGTTATTTTGTCAAACGCTTTTTGAAAAAATACTCGAGATAAGTTGAAATGCTTAGTTTATATCTCTTGAACTAAAAGGCGTAGAAATACGCCGATTATACCAAAAGACGCGTCTTGTTTATTTATGATAAAAATATTTATATAAAATATAAATTCATATCTCTGTTTTGTCAAAAGTGCACAGATATTATATTGTATGGTGTATACAATTTTTACTGTGAAATGTGAAACGAAAGTGAAAATTGACAGGAAGAATTTTATAATTTTTCAAAAAAAAAAAAAAAATATTGAAAACTCAATTAATTATATTAAAAAATAAAAGTAATTATTTTATTGGCAAAATTTGACCAATATTAAGGAAATAGTTTTCCTCAAATTTGTCGCAGAACTGTCAATATTTTATTTTTCGGCTAAAAAGTTTGCCACAGGTCCTGAGTGGAAAAATCAAACGATACAAAATTTTCATTGTGAAATTCAAACTTGAATTTGGGAAATTGGAAAAAACCAAAACAAATTTATCTATTGTTGTTCATATAAAAGAATGGAAACTTTTATATCAACAACAAAGTATTGAAAAAGGAAAGGAATATAGGAAGGCCATGAGGCCATTAAGAAGAATTTGGAAAATAAGCAGAAATCCGAGATATAAAAGAAACGAGTATATGCGTGGAACGATGAAATGATTTTTTTCTCTGTTCATTCGTCTCTGAATTCGTCAATGCACTGCAGAAGTATTTTCCGAGCATAGTGAATACGGCTGATGTGCATCAAGAGATGATGCGACGTAGACGGCGGCATGGTGAAACGAACACGGAGTACTTTTATGCCATGTTGGCTAGAGGAAGGCGTGTGAACATTAATGAGTCATCTATCAACACGTACATAATAAACGGACTGAATCAGAACGAGTCAACTACAGCACTGCTGGCAATGAATTTACGCACATGTTCCGAATTGTTACTTTCAATTGAGAACATGAAATCGGCACAAGCGATGCAGCAGCAATATACTTCCAGGACTGAAGGCAATGCAGAACATACGGAAAGGGTTGGCAGTAGTGGAGTGCATAAAGGTCCCAAGTGCTACAATTGTAATGAGGTGGGCCACATTGCTACTAAGTGCCCCTTCCTCAACGAAAGCAGAGAGTGGCAAAAACTTGGCCACATCGCAAAGGACTGCCGTGTAACAAAAAGTGACATCGATGCCGATAACTCATCTCCACCAATTATGAACGACGTATATATGTTCAATGTTAAGTTTGAGGCATTTGTGGACACAGGCAGCTCCCATTCATTGATCCGTGAATCAGCAGAACCAGTAAACGTCCGTCATCCAACATATAAAGGGTTAAAGGTGTTCGGCGGAGCAGTGGTAGATTCCATGTCGGCAGTTGAAACTGACATCGAATGGAATGGAAGGCAAGTTCTAGCCATGTTCAACGTTGTTCCAGACCAAGTATTACCATACGACATTCTTTTGGGAAGAGATTTGCTGTGCCGAAAAGATTGTGACTCAAGTGTGCTGCATCAGCAGGAACAGTCTGGGAAGCGTTACAACATTAGTGACAAGTTAAATGACCGACAAAGAGAGACTATATCAAAAATAATCGACTTGAGAGCTTAGGGCTGTTTCGCTGAAAACATGGCAGAATCAGGTAAATGCAACACAATGGAAATAGACCCTGTGTAAAATGTAAACAAGAAACACCTAACCCCATTAAGGTTAATGTAAAATTTTAAACTGCTCTCCTGATTTTGAAAAACAAACTTAGGCGGTTATGGCTTGTGACCACTGATATGTACAGTGACTCATTAGTCTAACCGGAGAGAACTTTTTTCAATCTTTCATTGCATCCCCAGCCAACAGTATGTTGTTTAAATGATAATTTAGTATGCAGTTAGTTAAAATGGTTCATTGGCATTAATTTAGCACAAACTTTTCATTTAAATATAGATTTATATCATGCTTAACTCATAACTTAACATATTTAACGTTTATAACCAAATATCCAACTTTTGAGGTCAAAAGTCTAACCGGACAGCTAAGAAAAACAATGATTTTTAGTAAATTTTTGTTTAATATTACTGTTTTAGAAATGTAGGATTACTTAAACAATATTTTTCATGCATCTTTTCATATTTTAGATGTCATTTAGTTAATCAAATTATCTTGTATTAACTTTCGTAACCTCAGTAACAATTTGGGTGGGGGTAAAAGGGACCCCAAAATTGTTGCCATTTTGATATAAGATGTTTTTTAATAGAACATTCAAAATTTGTAAAAAAATATTTTATTTATTTTATTTTATTTTTTTTTTGAGCTTTAAATTAAAATTTGGTTCATCATTATTTTTGATTTTCCTTTACTTTGTCAAAAACCTAGTAAAAATTACATTATATATATGTATACCACATCATAACAAAATTATTATATTTACTTTTCCATTTTTAATTTTTATTTCGGAGGAAATAGTGTTTGGAAAATCTTATTTGAAAATTGATTGATAAACGTTACAAAAGGAATTCTTATGAATTTGACAGACATTAGAAAACGGAGTCTATTAGGGCGAAATACAATCAAAGCTTTCTGGCTTGCTTCTCTTTGACGTTTAAGTTGACGTAGTCTTATGGCGGCGAATACAATGAAAGATTGCCTCGCATGCTTCGCTTCATGTTTCGAGTTCGCAACATTTCAAGTTTTCAGTCCTTGACAGATAGAAAACAGCTGAAATTTTTCTTCTTTCTGTTTTTTTCTCTCACTTTCTTCTTTTAATATTTTAATGTTAATAATATATAAACAAAGTACGCTGATCACAATGGTTGATTCAGTTTTTCTCAAGAACATAGAAATATCTTAAATATTGAGGTTAAAAATTGGGTTATTTTGCCAAAAACTCGAATTTGACAGATAACAAATATTTTCATTTTTAAGCAAGCTTTCATTGTAACTCAAAAATGTTGCTTCAAGCGAAACGAGGCAAGCGCAGCATGCGAGGCTTTGATTGTATTCAGCCCTATTATGTCTATGACAAAGGACAGTGCTGCTAGTACCAGGGTTGCCGTTTTGGTAATTTATTACCAAAACTGGTAACTTTTTTTGCTTTTACATTTTTTTGGTAGCTTGGTAACTTATTTTTAGTTGAGGTAACTTTTTTGTATTCTTAATATTCTTGAATATTATGAATGGGATAGCTTAAGATTATAATATAATCTATATTTATTTATAAATATATTATTTTATTTCTTGTTTCATATAAGTTAATGGAATTCATGCTAAAGATTTAGCAAACATCATGGATTCCGAAACTACAATTTATTTCATTTTTTAACTTACATTTTAAAAATGATTAACGATTTAAATAAAGAGTTCCAATCAGAGAATGTACGTTTGCCGTATTTGTATTCCCAAATGGAAATATACTTCAAATTAATATTGAGTAATTTCTTAAGGAATGAATCATTAAAAAATATTGATTGTTTAACTCAAATCGATATAAGTTATTATCGATGATTCGATGAAAGTTATTATCTTCATGTTGAACAGATTTTTATTGGAAGCAAAGCCGAAAAATTCATGAAGACCTGTAATTTATCTAAAATTAAAGAACTAGAAATTAACACAACTATCAGAAATTTCTACATCGAATTATTGAGGCAAATTAAGCTATGATTTGATTTTAACAATGAAGATTTAAACATTTTATCTATTATTACACCTGAAAACGTATTATCAAATTCGGATTTGTCAATTTTGCCATTAATTTCAAGATTCCATAATTTCATTGATGAAGGTAATGAAGAAACCATTATATCACAATGGAAACTTTTAAGATTTTCGAAAAATAATTTATCTACTGATATGGATATATTTTCTCTTTGGGATAAGGCAAGTGCCATTAAAAATGGTTCATATTTTTACAATGACATAGTTCCGCAGCTGCTGAAAGGAAATTTTCCGAGTTGTCGTTAATTAAATCGAAATTACGCAATAAATTGGAATATAAAACTATTACCAAAATAATGTTAGCCAAAGAGCTAACAAATCGACCAAAAGCTAACAATTAAGTTTGGTCAGCTACCAAAGAATTTTGATGCATCTTTTTATTGAATGGATATTTCGTGAATACAGATTTTCAATTTGTGTTTTTGTTTATATAATTTTTTTGAAATAAGTGAAATAATGGTCATCAAGTACTACTAATATGAGCTCACATTCTAAACAACGCCCAACGGACACGCGTTTGTGCGTGATCAGTTATTACAAATATAAGTGCACATTTCTAAAATAGATATCGCCAGATGGATTCGCCTACATCAGCATATAATTAACACATCTCATGCCAAAATAAAAAGAAATCGGTTATCAACCACCATTCCTACCGATATAACCTTAATATATTTAATTATGTTTTTATGTATTAGATCCATTCCATTCTAAGAAAAACGAAAATTCAAAATATGGTTTGGTTTTTAACCAAAAACTATTCAATATTATACGATTATTTTAAAAAATTTGTTACCACTTTTTTCACTTTCTAATCGGGTTAAGTGAAATTCGTAAAAAACGTGTACTCTGGCTGCAATTTTGGGTGTAGGGTATATGCACTTTGGCCCGGCCGAAGTTTTGTTATTAAATTTAAAAGTTATTAAATTCATCCTCCCGTTTGTAACACAATGAAGGAGGGGTCGTAGGTATGGAAAAGTATATATATTCTTTATCAGCGTCACCTCTTGAGTCGATTTAGCGATGTCCGTCTGTCTGTCTGTCGCTCTGTCTGTCTGTAGAAATCAGTTTTTTGAAGAAACGGTAAGAGCTAGAGGCTTCAAATTTTGGATTTATAACTATTATATGTATACGCTGTTTGTCAAGATTAAATTTTGTGCGTGGTCATGTTCCACGTGCTACGAGTTTACAAGTCAAAAATAGAAAACATCGCCCATCTAGGCTAATGCCTAGAGCGACAAGAGAAATAAAGTCAAACAACGTTAATTGCCTTGAGATTAATTCTGAATTTATTGATGGGCTATGGAGCCCTTTTATACAATAATTGAAGTGTTATACATACATTGGTGCAACAGTTATAACTATATCTACTCTATTCTATCATTGGTAAATTTGTTCACATGTTTGGTATCCCCTTCTATCCAGTGCACTTGAATCCAAGAAAGGATACATGTTACAATTATTTGGTATGACGAATAGGATTCGAGCTCGGTCGTTGGAATTTGTGTGCACTTGAGATGCACTCAAATTCGGCGAGCAATGTTCGAGCCGATCGGCTCGAGTGGTATTTTACCACTCTGAGCGATTGGATTGATACCACTCGTGAGTGGTAAAATACCACTCGGTCATGATTGGTAAAATTACGGCTCGTGAACTGAGCCTTATTTGAAGGATGAAGTACAACTGATTGGTATTTCGAGCGATATTTTACGAACTCTGCTGGTAAGTGTGTCACTGAATTTGTTTACATATATTTTGATGTGGGATACCGTAAAGTAAGGGAACAAAATAGGGTCGGCAGTGTGGACTTATGTGTACACACTACAACACCATGATTTTTTCCAAATTTCCTCTTTCTTAGAATACATAAAAACATAATTAGATATAATAAGGTTATATCGGTAGGAGGGGTGGTTGATAACCGATTTCTTTTAATTTTGGCATGAGATGTGTTAATTATTGGCTGACGTAGGCAAGTCCATCTGGCGATATCTATTTTGGTAGTAACTGATCACGCACAAAATGTTATCCCTATCTACATATATGATATTCTATATCAAATGCTTACTGGAGGCGAATGTGTCCGTTGGGTGATGTTTGGCATGTAAAATCGTATCGGTAGTAGATGATCACATACAATATATGTGAACTTTTGCGTTATATGGGAGGTGGTGGCGTGTCTATTAATTCTCCAGATATTTTGCCGATCCTCGACACCAGCCCGCGGATCCTGCCAATATTCCCTTACATGCAGATGGAAGAATATATACCGATGAGCACAGCTCAACAGAAAGAGGAGCCCCCGGTATATAAACCGATTCAAATTGGACCAAGCCACTCACGATACAGAAGTATCGCCAAAGGCAACAAAAACAAAATGAAATAATTGCCACACAAATCCCTCAAGTGGCACACAAACCACAAAAGAAAAAGCGAGGAGGACGTCTCGCAAAACAAGAAAAGAGACTTGCATACCTCTTTGCGCGGTCTATTCTGATAACCCCCCGAGTGGGAAGTATCCCAAAAGCTCTGGGAAGAAATAGAAGAGCTCAAAATGGCAATCAAACTATGAGCGAAGTACAAAAAAACCAATTAAGTAGCGCACTCGAGAGATGGGAAAACCAAACTCCAAACCACAGATCCAGGAAACAATAATCGATAACCAAATAGAAGCAGAAGAAATGAAACATCTTGTTCCAGATACCGCAATCCTAATAATAGTAATTATTATATAATTATTATAAGTATTTCAAAAATTATGTCCACAAACATAACAACCAGATAACAAATGTTTAAAAAAATAAATATGAAATAAAATTAATATCAAATGGAAAATTTAATAAGAGAAGTTGAAAAAACACATAGAGGGTATAAACCAGAAACCTTGCTTCTCAAACAACAAGAGCTAGTAAAATTAACCCTAGATTTCGACGTCCTAGCAGACCAAAACGAAGAGGAAGAAATACTCCCACTCAAATTAGAATTCAACAAGCTATTTTCCAATACGATACAATTGATAACGCAACAATTAGAAGCCAAACGAGAAGAAGAAATAAAAGTTAAAATAAAAGAGACGAACACAAAATCAAAAATGACTACATTTAATATAGAAACGGCTTCTAGAAGTTTACCACTTTTCAAGGGAGACCATCGAGAACTACATAGTTTCCTCGTAACAGCGGAGTTGATGTATGAAACTCTTAGCGCTGAAGGTCAAAGTAAACTTTTAAGATATTTATACCATGCAAAGTTAACTGCGAACGTACGCACTTCACTGGGTAGTACATCGGAACCATCTGACTTAGAAACTTTAAAAAGACAACTAAAGGACAGATACAAAGACAACACTACAGAATCACAATTACAACTACGACTAGCAAATACAGAGAAATTTGCGAGTCAATACATACAAAGACGAACTACTAACCATTCTCGAAGGACTAAACAAACTAGGCCTTGAAGACCTAAGACAAGGCGCGAGAGAACACGAAAAATACATCATAGTGAAACGTAACAATAAAGTTGCACTCGAAGCATTCAAGAAAGGCTTGAATGAAAATTTGAAGATAACTGTCCAAGCGGCACAACCAAAGGATTTATTGGAAGCCACAAAGATAGCACTTGATGTTGAAAATCAAACAATGACGTCGCAAAACGAAATTTTGCATATAAAACGAAAAAATAACACTAACACTCGTTAACATTCAAGACCAAACTACAACAGTAATACATCATATAATAACACTAACAGAGCACAATACAGAAACAACAACTACAGAAATGTTTTGAAATTACATACTTGTTGGAAAAACACTTTGTAATTTCCATTCAAATTAATTTAGTTTTCTTTGACTTTAAAATATTTGTAGCGTCAGTAAATTGAATATATTCTCACTCCGATTTTGAAATTGATTGAATAAAGACGTGTTGTATTCATTTTTTTTTTAACGAAGTAGTTTTTATTTCAACTTAGAAAATTGTATAGCTCAATAAAATGGTAACAATAACAATAGATACAATGACAGACAACAGAACAACAACTCAAACCGAAATCGAAGCCAAAATAATAGCAACAACAACAGAAACAGATACCAGAACAACAACAGGAATAACTATTCCAACAACAATCGGAATACCGACAATAACAGAAACAATAACAACTCCCAAAACAATAATAACGCAAACAGAAATATTCGAAACATAAATGTTCAGGGAAACGACCGAGGCTCGGAAGAAATAACTCTTCCAGAAAGCCAGAATTAAAAATTTACAAGGTATACGATACCAATAACTCTAACTACATTAAAACAAAATACAAAAACACGACATTAACTTTCTTAATCGATACTGGTGCTGATATTTGCATATGTAAAATCAGTTCCAAACTAAATAATGAATCATATAGTATTGACGAAAAATGTTAACCAACGGGCATCACTTCCGAAGAAATATTCTCAATGGGTAGCGTGAACCTGGATGCTTTCTTAATCGATACTGGTGCTGATATTTGCATATGTAAAATCAGTTCCAAACTAAATAATGAATCATATAGTATTGACGAAAAATGTTAACCAACGGGCATCACTTCCGAAGAAATATTCTCAATGGGTAGCGTGAACCTTATTGTAGAGCGCGCCAGTAAGTAAATTAAAGTTGGCTGGTGCTCTGGGTGTAGTAGCGGGGCTGGGGGGTGGATGCTTGCGCAGTTGAAATGCCGTCGGCAAAACCAAATTTGTCCGTCCAGCAAACCGGCAACTAAAAACGCAGCCAAAACTCGTACCGCAGCAAAATCGTCACAAATGAAAACACTGAAATATTCGGGGCAGTAAATATTCTTTATTTACGCAATATAATAATCACCTATGTGATCCAAAATAGTGATGTTTCACCTATGTGAAACAAAATGTAGGTACTTGATCTCTTCCTGGTGAGATTCAAAACATACAAGTGTATCACCTATGTGATCTATATTGCAAGTGATCGTCGGAAAACTTCGGACGGGATCGTGACCCTTCCACACAACAAAGTGAAGACTTTTCCGACGATTCCTATATACATTAATACACGAAGCCCTAGAACATTGAATAATGTTTGTCAACATGTAGACAAACATGAATCTAAACCTGACTGCGGTGATTCGATGTTTGGCGTAAACATTCCGCCCACCTTGCAGCATCACTGCAAACAAATATTAGTTCTATATCTAGACTATAAAAGACGTAATATTTAAAATGCATATAATAGATAAGGGCGTGGTACATATAGTTTGATTTGGTGTCAGAGGGGGGTTAAAATTGTGTCATTCCGGATATGGTCCAGAATAGTTCGCTGTCTTGGGCATCCAACTGAACTTATCAGGGCAACGCTTCAGACGACAAACACCATGTAGATCATGGCTCGAAGGTTGCTGGATCTAGTCGAGCAGGAAGCGAAACTTCTGTGTAGCAAGACACAATGGTTTTGGTGGATTTTTGACTCGGCAAAGGGCCCGTGAGTATCCAGCCAAAGACCGTCTCTTGGGCTACTAACTGTTCGACAACTTGATGACGAACACCTTCCAACATTATTTGTGGGTACACATCCCCACCAATTAAAACATCGACTTTTCCACTCTGATGGCTAAATTTGTCGGCTAAATTTATATACGGTATTTGATCAACCACGGAGCGATCGATCGAAGAGGTTGGAAGGTTTCCGGTCAACTTCGAGAGAATTAAGGCCGATACTTTAATTCGATAGTTGGAATCCTTTGGAGAACCTATCACAACCGAACACCGTTTCGAGACTTGAACGGCTACTTTCGCATTCAAGCCCGAGATTTGTGCACTATCACGAGTGTAGGGGATTTTAAGAACGTTTTGCAGACGTTCTGAAATGAAGGTTCCTTCAGAACCAGGATCTATTAGAGCTCTGGCTTCGATTCCATTGTCACAAATAGTCACCATCGCAGTACCCAGAAGCACTTTTGGAGACCCCCGTACTAAGTGACTCTGAACTATATCAGAGCTATCGGAGGTAGACTGTCGTGGGGTACCTTCATGGGTTTTGTACCTGAGAGGTAGATGGGGGCGAGCTTCCATATCGACTGGACTCTTCCGAAGTCGATTGATTAGAAACATCACAATGCAAAAGGGTGTGGTGGCGTTGTATACACGTTCCACAATTAAACGCACTTTTGCAATCTCGAATTTTATGAGAATACGACAAGCAATTCAGGCAAACACAAGCAGTTTAGCCGTCGAACTGTTGCAAACCGTGTTTTTGCTGTCATCTCAAAAAATCTAGGACATGTTCTAATACCGTGTGCATTAGAACAAAGTCTGCAAGATGTCCCCTTATTGACATTTGCATAGTGAGAATTTATGCGTCTTGTTTCGAGATTATTGTGAGAAGTCGTAACTTTCACAGACGCCCTTGAAGTTGTTGCACTTCGAATATCAAGAACTGTTTCCAACGTCTGGAAACGACTCGTCAAGAAATTGTCCATGTCTGCCCACAGGGATTTCGGATTTGGAAACAATACCTTGCTCCCACAATGAGAGCGTAGCCTCAGGTAGCCGAGTGGAACATAAATATACAAATATGGCGTCCCAATTGTTGATATCCATATCATGCAATTGCAATGCTGAAATGCAATTATTTAAGTCGCGCTGCAGCTTTTTAATGGAACTTCCTGATTCCACCTGGACCACTGTGAGATTAAACAGAACTTTAAGTTAGCTGTTTATGAGAATTCGTTTATTTTCATACCGGTCGGCGAGATTTTGCCAAGCGGTAGCGAAACCGTCATGAGTGAGAGGCGATTTTTTTACTATGTCTTTTGCCTCTCCACGAGTTTTCTGATTTAAATAGTAGAGCTTCTCTACCGGGGTCAGCCGCTGATTCGATATATAAATCGCGGTGAATAGGTCTCGGAAACACGGCCAGGACAAATAGTCACCATGAAAAACATTGATATCTACCGGAGGCAGATTGATGCTGTGACTAGACATGGGAAGGGGATCAATTTCCTTTGGTTCGGAAATTGATTGACTAAATTCGTGAATCAATTGATTCATTTTTCCCATGCATCGAACATAAGCATCGCAGCAAACACGATACTTAACTTTGAGCGTAGTCAAATCTGTTGCCTCATCGTCGGCTTTGTCTGTGGATCGTCGATGTAAGACCGTCTCATATGACGACTTAACATCTAGCCACAAAGACTTTAATTCGTCCTTCTGCACTTTAAGTGTGAAAGGAGAGTGATCGGACAACGGAGTTGAATCAAATTCAGACTCAAATACGACAACATCATCGGTAACCCGAATGAAAGTCTCATAGGAGGACATATTTAATGGGTTAGTACGAAAAACACGGACCAAACAGAAATCTAAAAATTTGAATTAAAAAAAAACAACAAAAATAATGCACACACAAAAACACAAATTTCTTCTGAGTGATCTCAAATCACTCAGGCCAACGCGAAAATATATGAAAATATAATATAATTAAAAATATAATTTAATATATTTAAAATATAATATATTAAAAATAAGGCGACTTGCCTAACTTTTTCGGTTGGGTGTATTTGAAAATTTAAGACCAATTGCCTAATTGTTTTGTGTTGGGGGTATGCGCTCTTGATGCGCACCGCTCGCAGTGTAGTTATTGTTGTCTGCACTTGCTTGTGCAGATCGTTTGTTTGCACTTGCTGCACTCTCTTCTGTGTTGTTGCTGTTAATGTGCGTGCTTCTGGCGACGCGTAGACTCTCGTTGTGTTCTATTCTGTTGTGCCCGTGAGACAGACAGAGATAGAAGACGAAATTGGAGAGATCGGTTGGTGAGAGTGTGCGGGTGGCTTGCACTGTGCTTAGTGCGTGAGAAGGGAACGAGTGTCGTTGCAACTCGTTGCACTGTGTTTTGCTTCGATCGCGTATCGAGCAGTTTTACAGTGGAGTTGTTTTATTGGTTATCACTATTGGTTATGAACCGCAAACCAGTTGGACAGTAAAATTTGGTCTCTATGACCCACTGTACACAACTGTTGAAATAGAGGATAGATGTGTGTGACTATTCACACACTCTTTTGGCGCACTTTTTCGACTCAAACGTTTTGAGTTACGTCGAATTAACAATTTTCGCGGAGAGTTCGGGCGAGTTCGCGAATTTGAATTAATAAATGATTCTGTTTTTATTTATAAAAACGCGAGGGGGACACCAAATCAAACTATGTTCCACGCACCTTTTTTAGTTAATGGCTCTGGAACTGATGACTCTGGTGTAGTGTCGAATATCCGGCTCGAAGGACCAAAATGTAGATCGCGCCAGTAAGTAAATAAAAGTTGGCTGGTGCTCTGGGCTTAGTAGCGGGGCTGGGGGGTGGATGCTTCGCGCAGTTAAAATGCCGTCGGCAAAACCAAATTTGTTCGTCCGACAAAGCGGCAACTAAAAACGCAGCCAAAACTCGTACCGCAGCAAAATCGTCACAAATGAAAACACTGAAATATTCGGGGCAGTAAATATTCTTTATTTACGCAATATAATAATCACCTATGTGATCTAAATTGCAAGTGATCGTAGGAAAACTTCGGATGGGTTCGCGACCCGTCCACACAAAGTGGAGACTTTTCCCTAGAACATTGAATAATGTTTGTCAACATGTAGACAAACATGAATCTAAACCTGACTGCAGTGATTCGATGTTTGGCGTAAACACCTATACTTAATTTTGATGAAAAATCCTGCAAACATGAGTTTCAACTGGTAAATTCGGAATTTCCAATTGAGACTGATCGTAAACTGGGTAGAGACTTTTGAGAAAATTTCTTTCTAAAATAGATTACGAAACTTTTACAATTTCAATCATTGTCGATGAGTCGCATATTATACTTCCAATGCACTCAAAATCTCACGACGCACTCTTAATTAAAGTTCCTCCGCGAACAGAAATTATTCATCCAATTCGTTTATAATTGTCAGAAGACAAAGTAATTCTTAGTAAAGAAATTCAAGAAGGATTTTCCTAAGCAACTCTCTAGCTCCAAAAAACGGAATGACAAATATAAAGATACTAAACACAACTGAAAAATAAGTCTTTCTAAAGGGAATCCAATTCGAAACTGATTCTCTAGATAATTACAATGTCATGAACTACAGGCACAACAGACTGATTCATATTGAGAAACGCTTGAAGAAACTTTAAGATATTTTAAATGTCAAGAATAATGACATTAAAATCAAGGACGACTTAACTAAAATTTTTAAAAAATATCAAGACGTATTCCACTTGGACGATGAACCGCTAACTCGAATAATTTTTATAAACAAACGATATCAACAATAGACAACAATCCTGTATACATAAAAAATTACAGACTGCCTCACTCCCATCCTGATATAATTAATGAACAAGTCAATAAAATGTTAAAAGAAGACATAATTGA
Source organism: Coelopa frigida (assembly GCA_017309665.1). Lineage (NCBI taxonomy): Eukaryota > Metazoa > Arthropoda > Insecta > Diptera > Coelopidae > Coelopa > Coelopa frigida. Next base: position 58,457 of record JAFDUT010000041.1, on the reverse strand, counting down.
ACCATTAAACCCATTAGACCATACAATGCTCCACTCCTTTTGGTTCCCAAAAAGAACATCGATGATAAAAGAAAATGGAGACTTGTTGTAGACTTCAGAAAATTGAACGACAAAATCGTGAATGATATGTTTCCTCTCACTCGCCTAGAAGATATTCTAGACAGATTGGGAAGAGCAAAAATGGTTCTCAACTCTTGACATGACTAGTTCTTTTCACCAAATAGAAACTTGAGAAGAAATCACGACCTTTAACAGCCTTTTCAGCACAGAATGGACATTATCGTTTTAAAAGACTACCATTTGGACTAGAAATTTCTTCAAACAGTTTCCAACGCATTCTTACACTTGCACTTGCAGGCTTAGATTCAAATGCTTTTCTTTACGTGGATGACATAATTATCCATGGCTGTAGCATAAATAACCATAATGCGAATTTATTTAAAGTTCTTGACAGACTTCAATAATAAAATTTAAAACTCAACGCAGCTAAATGCTGTTTCTTACGTCCCGAAGTCGTGTATTTAGGCCATCTAATTACTGCCGATATAAAATATAATATATAAATATATAAATATAAACCGACCCTGCCAAATAAGAAGTTATAAAAAATTATACAGTTCCAAAGAACACAGACGAAGTTAGAAGGTTTGTAGCATTTTGTAATTACTACAGAAGATTTATCAAAAAACTTCGCAGACATTGCAAAAAGTCTAAATGCACTTCTAAAAAAGTCTAGCAAATTCGAATGGACTGAAGAACATCAAACCGCTTTTGATACTCTCAAATACATATTAACAAATTCACCTCTATTACAATACCCAGACTTTAGCAAACCTTTCATTTTAACGGCTGATGATTCAAATTATGCTTTAGGAGCAGTATTATCGCAAGGCGAAATAGGCTCTGATTTACCTATATCGTACAGAAGCCATAAACTTCATAAACATGATATGAACAAGCCGGTCATTGAAAAGGAACTATTAGCAATCCACTGGGAAATCAATCATTTCAAACCATATTTATACGGCAACAAATTTACTGTAGTAACAGATCACAGACCTCTAGTCTCGTTGTTTTCGCATAGAAATCCATCTTCGAAAATGACTAGAATTCGACTAGATCTATGTGATTATGACTACGATATAGTATACAAAAGGGACAAATAAATACTAATGCAGATGCATTATCTAGAATTGAACTCGATTCAGATCTTCTCAAAAACATGATACCGCATGAAAACGATAATCATGCGAAGAAAGCGTTAACAGTGACCAGAGGCATGGCATACAAAGAAGTCATTAAAAATAACGAGGCAAACAATTATAAAAATAAAGAAATCATAATGGACAGCTGCAACACCCAGAAGCCTGATCAACTTCCTATTTGGGATTGCACCTCCATCAGTGACGTCAGAAATATGACGCACTTAGAATTTGACTTGTACAAGAAAAATAAAAATATTGAAAATATATATCAAAAACAAAACTGTGCACGTAGGATTCAGTGATAATTCAACGAAACCAGTTTCGTCTTTGAAGAAGTAAAATCCAAAACACACTACGCATGCGAATGACAGTGAGAATTCAACGAATCTATATTCGATTTTAAAGAAGCTGATATAATTTTTAAGGGATAAAAATATTAAAGAGCTAGCGCTAGCCAATAATGACCGTATTTTCACAAAAATTTCAAAGAAACTTTCAAAAGAATAATAAATTTATTTATATTCGGTAAATTTATATTCGGTATTTGATCAACCACGGAGCGATCGATCGAAGAGGTTGGAAGGTTTCCGGTCAACTTCGAGAGAATTAAAGCCGATACTTTAATTCGATAGTTGGAATCCTTTGGAGAACCTATCACAACCGAACACCGTTTCGAGACTTGAACGGCTACTTTCGCATTCAAGCCCGAGATTTGTGCACTATCACGAGTGTAGGGGATTTTAAGAACGTTTTGCAGACGTTCTGAAATGAAGGTTCCTTCAGAACCAGGATCTATTAGAGCTCTGGCTTCGTACTCGATTCCATTGTGACAAATAGTCACCATCGCAGTACCCAGAAGCACTTTTGGAGACCCCCGTACTAAGTGACTCTGAACTATATCAGAGCTATCGGAGGTAGACTGTCGTGGGGTACCTTCATGGGTTTTGTACCTGAGAGGTAGATGGGGGCGAGCTTCCATATCGACTGGACTCTTCCGAAGTCGATTGATTAGAAACATCACAATGCAAAAGGGTGTGGTGGCGTTGTTTACACGTTCCACAATTAAACGCACTTTTGCAATCTCGAATTTTATGAGAATACGACAAGCAATTCAGGCAAACACAAGCAGTTTAGCCGTCGAACTGTTGCAAACCGTGTTTTTGCTGTCATCTCAAAAAATCTAGGACATGTTCTAATACCGTGTGCATTAGAACAAAGTCTGCAAGATGTCCCCTTATTGACATTTGCATAGTGAGAATCATCTGAGAACATGAGAACATCTAGCCACAAAGACTTTAATTCGTCCTTCTGCACTTCAAGTGTGAAAGGAGAGTGATCGGACAACGGAGTTGAATCAAATTCAGACTCAAATACGACAACATCATCGGTAACCCGAATGAAAGTCTCATAGGAGGACATATTTAATGGGTTAGTACGAAAAACACGGACCAAACAGAAATCTAAAAATTTGAATTTAAAAAAAACAACAAAAAGAATGCACACACAAAAACACAAATTTCTTCTGAGTGATCCCAAATCACTCAGGCCAACGCGAAGAATCTAAACCTGACTGCAGTGATTCGATGTTTGGCACACCTATACTTAATTTTGATGAAAAATCCTGCAAACATGAGTTTCAACTGGTATATTCGGAATTTCCAATTGAGACTGATCGTAAACTGGGTACAGACTTTTTGAGAAAATTTCTTTCTAAAATAGATTACGAAACTTTTACAATTTCAATCATTGTCGATGAGTCGCATATTATACTTCCAATGCACTCAAAATCTCACGACGCACTCTTAATTAAAGTTCCTCCGCGAACAGAAATTATTCATCCAATTCGTTTATAATTGTCAGAAGACAAAGTAATTCTTAGTAAAGCAAATTCAAGAAGGAATTTCCTAAGCAACTCTCTAGCTCCAAAAAACGGAATGACAAATATAAAGATACTAAACACAACTGAAAAATAAGTCTTTCTAAAGGGAATCCAATTCGAAACTGATTCTCTAGATAATTACAATGTTATGAACTACAGGCACAACAGACCGATTCATATTGAGAAACGCTTGAAGAAACTTTAAGATATTTTAAATGTCAAGAATAATGACATTAAAATCAAGGACGACTTAACTAAAGTTTTTAAAAAATATCAAGACGTATTCCACTTGGACGATGAACCGCTAACTCGAATAATTTTTATAAACAAACGATATCAACAATAGACAACAATCCTGTATACATAAAAAATTACAGACTGCCTCACTCCCATTCTGATATAATTAATGAACAAGTCAATAAAATGTTAAAAGAAGACATAATTGAACTATTAAACCCATTAGACCATACAATGCTCCACTCCTTTTGGTTCCCAAAAAGAACATCGATGATAAAAGAAAATGGAGACTTGTTGTAGACTTCAGAAAATTGAACGACAAAATCTTTCCTCTCACTCGCCTAGAAGATATTCTAGACAGATTGGGAAGAGCAAAATGGTTCTCAACTCTTGACATGACTAGTTATTTTCACCAAATAGAACTTGAGAAGAAATCACGACCTTTAACAGCCTTTTCAGCACAGAATGGACATTATCGTTTTAAAAGACTACCATTTGGACTAGAAATTTCTTCAAACAGTTTCCAACGCATTCTTACACTTGCACTTGCAGGCTTAGATTCAAATGCTTTTCTTTACGTGGATGACATAATTATCCATGGCTGTAGCATAAATAACCATAATGCGAATTTATTTAAAGTTCTTGACAGACTTCAATAATAAAATTTAAAACTCAACGCAGCTAAATGCTGTTTCTTACGTCCCGAAGTCGTGTATTTAGGCCATCTAATTACTGCCGATATAAAATATAATATATAAATATATAAATATAAACCGACCCTGCCAAATAAGAAGTTATAAAAAATTATACAGTTCCAAAGAACACAGACGAAGTTAGAAGGTTTGTAGCATTTTGTAATTACTACAGAAGATTTATCAAAAAACTTCGCAGACACTGCAAAAAGTCTAAATGCACTTCTAAAAAAGTCTAGCAAATTCGAATGTACTGAAGAACATCAAACCGCTTTTGATACTCTCAAATACATATTAACAAATTCACCTCTATTACAATACCCAGACTTTAGCAAACCTTTCATTTTAACGGCTGATGATTCAAATTATGCTTTAGGAGCAGTATTATCGCAAGGCGAAATAGGCTCTGATTTACCTATATCGTACAGAAGCCATAAACTTCATAAACATGATATGAACAAGCCGGTCATTGAAAAGGAACTATTAGCAATCCACTGGGAAATCAATCATTTCAAACCATATTTATACGGCAACAAATTTACTGTAGTAACAGATCACAGACCTCTAGTCTCGTTATTTTCGCATAGAAATCCATCTTCGAAAATGACTAGAATTCGACTAGATCTATGTGATTATGACTACGATATAGTATACAAAAAGGGACAAATAAATACTAATGCAGATGCATTATCTAGAATTGAACTCGATTCAGATCTTCTCAAAAACATGATACCGCATGAAAACGATAATCATGCGAAGAAAGCGTTAACAGTGACCAGAGGCATGGCATACAAAGAAGTCATTAAAAATAACGAGGCAAACAATTATAAAAATAAAGAAATCATAATGGACAGCTGCAACACCCAGAAGCCTGATCAACTTCCTATTTGGGATTGCACCTCCATCAGTGACGTCAGAAATATGACGCACTTAGAATTTGACTTGTACAAGAAAAATAAAAATATTGAAAATATATATCAAAAACAAAACTGTGCACGTAGGATTCAGTGATAATTCAACGAAACCAGTTTCGTCTTTGAAGAAGTAAAATCCAAAACACACTACGCATGCGAATGACAGTGAGAATTCAACGAATCTATATTTATACCCTACACCCTGTGGGTAAGGGTATATTCATTTTGTCCTTCCGTTTGTAACGCATTAAAGGAGAGGTCGTAGGTATGGAAAAGTATATATATTCTTGATCAGGGTCACCTCCTGAATCGATTTAGCTATGTCCGTCTGTCTGTCTGTCCGTCTGTCTGTCTGTGTGTCTGTGTGTCTGTCTGTGGAAATAGATTTTGTGAAGAAACGGTAAGAGATACTGACTTGAAATTTTGGATTTAGTATTTCTATATTAATAAGCTACTTGTATGTAAAAATGGGCGTAATCGGTCAACGGACACGCCCACCTCCCATATAAAGCAAAAGGTTTATATGGGATATCTGGTGAACTATGGTATATATTGAGATGAAATTTTGTGTGTGATCATGTTCCACGGATTTAGTATTTCTATATTAATAAGCTACTTGTATGTAAAAATGGGCGTAATCGGTCAACGGACACGCCCACCTCCCATATAAAGCAAAAGGTTTATATGGGATATCTGGTGAACTATGGTATATATTGAGATGAAATTTTGTGTGTGATCATGTTCCACTGATACGAGTTTAAAAGGCAAAAATGGAAACCATCGCCCATCGGACACGCCCACCTCCCATATAAAGCAAAAGGTTTATATAGGATATCTGGTGAACCATGGTATATATCGAGATGAAACTTCGTGTGTGATCATGTTCCACTGATACGAGTTTAAAAGGCAAAAATGGAAACCATCGCCCATCGGACACGCCCACCTCCCATATAAAGCAAAAGGTTTATGTGGGATATCTGGTGAACTATGGTATATATCGAGATGAAATTTCGTGTGTGATCATGTTCCACTGATACGAGTTTAAAAGGCAAAAATGGAAAACATCGTCCATCGGACACGCCCACCTCCCATATAAAGCAAAAGGTTTATATAGGATATCTGGTGAACTATGGTATATATCGAGATGAAATTTCGTGTGTGATCATGTTCCACTGATACGAGTTTAAAAGGCAAAAATGGACACCATCGCTCATCGGACACGCCCACCTCCCATATAAAGCAAAAGGTTTTTGTGGGATATCTGGTGAACTATGGTATATATCGAGATAAAGTTTTGTGTGTGGTCATGTTCCACTTATACGAGTTTACAAGTCAAAAATGGATAACATCGCCCTCCCATATAACACAATAGTTGAATATGGTATATATGATAAACTATGGTATATATAGAGATGAATTTTTGCGTCTTGCGTTTACCACCGATACCAGTTTACATGCTAAAAATTGACAAGCTACAGCTCAGCTCAAAAGCTACAGCTCAATATTGGATATATGGTAAACCATATAGACAGTTATTAGATTAAATATTGCTACTAAGAGTTCCCATGAATCAAATGGAAAAGATCTCGAGCACCTTCCATACAAAATTGTAGATCTACAAGCCAACCAACTACTTTATGGATGTTATTTCCTGATGAAAGTGTGGGAGTGAATGCAATAAGAAAGAGACCACATCCAACTGAACCTCAATGGACGCCCATAGAAAAATTGATTATATCCTTTCAATATAAACGTAATGAGCAGGTGACGATTGAGAGAATACAATTTCCAATTGTACCTGCTGAAGGGATCACAATCCACAAAAGTCAGGGAGCTACATATTTCCAAATGGCTGTTCATCTTCGAAGTGGAATCAGTCGCGCGGCACTATATGTTGCTTATAGTAGCGCAGCAAGTACTTCTGGACTTTATATTGTTGAAAATTTCTACCCTCCCAAGTCTGTTGTTGAATCAGATTTTGTCTGCATTGAAATGAACATCTAAAATAGGAAAAGCAACTAAAGGCACATTATGATTTTATGGCACACAAAAAATCATCGATTCAATTATTCTTCCATAAATTGCAGAGCTTTAATGCGCACTTCCAAGATATTAGCAATGGCACAATGCTGCAAACACCAGAACTACTTCGTTTTGTAGAAACATGGGCCCCTATAAGATTCCTAACTTCACTCTTATTCATAGATTAGACAATCGACACAAAAAAGGGTATAATCGTGTTTGGAATACGAATATAGCTTCAAATATATCATTTCTCTTGGCCTCTTGGCCTCTCTGTGGCCTCTCAGTTGTGAAAATCGCACGATGGAGTTAATAGCATTGAAGTGTAATGATGCATTTTCACTAATTATTGATAGAAATTCACTGTTTTTCCTTTAATAAACGTTGTATGCAGGGTGTAGGGTATGTAAACTTCGGCCTGGCCGAAGTTAACAGATTTTGCCTGGGTGGACCAGGTGCGCTAGTCGATTTTAAAGAAGCTGATATAATTTTTAAGTGATAAAAATATTAAAGAGCTAGCGCAGGCCAATAATGACCGTATTTTCACAAAAATTTCAAAGAAACTTTCAAAAGAATAATAAATTTATTTATATTCGGTAAATTTATATTCGGTATTTGATCAACCACGGAGCGATCAATCGAAGAGGTTGGAAGGTTTCCGGTCAACTTCGAGAGAATTAAAGCCGATACTTTAATTCGATAGTTGGAATCCTTTGGAGAACCTATCACAACCGAACACCGTTTCGAGACTTGAACGGCTACTTTCGCATTCAAGCCCGAGATTTGTGCACTATCACGAGTGTAGGGGATTTTAAGAACGTTTTGCAGACGTTCTGAAATGAAGGTTCCTTCAGAACCAGGATCTATTAGAGCTCTGGCTTCGTACTCGATTCCATTGTGACAAATAGTCACCATCGCAGTACCCAGAAGCACTTTTGGAGACCCCCGTACTAAGTGACTCTGAACTATATCAGAGCTATCGGAGGTAGACTGTCGTGGGGTACCTTCATGGGTTTTGTACCTGAGAGGTAGATGGGGGCGAGCTTCCATATCGACTGGACTCTTCCGAAGTCGATTGATTAGAAACATCACAATGCAAAAGGGTGTGGTGGCGTTGTTTACACGTTCCACAATTAAACGCACTTTTGCAATCTCGAATTTTATGAGAATACGACAAGCAATTCAGGCAAACACAAGCAGTTTAGCCGTCGAACTGTTGCAAACCGTGTTTTTGCTGTCATCTCAAAAAATCTAGGACATGTTCTAATACCGTGTGCATTAGAACAAAGTCTGCAAGATGTCCCCTTATTGACATTTGCATAGTGAGAATTTATGCGTCTTGTTTCGAGATTATTGTGAGAAGTCGTAACTTTCACAGACGCCCTTGAAGTTGTTGCACTTCGAATATCAAGAACTGTTTCCAACGTCTGGAAACGACTCGTCAAGAAATTGTTCATGTCTGCCCACAGGGATTTCGGATTTGGAAACAATACATTGCTCCCACAATGAGAGCGTAGCCTCAGGTAGCCGAGTGGAACATAAATATACAAATATGGCGTCCCAATTGTTGATATCCATATCATGCAATTGCAATGCTGAAATGCAATTATTTAAGTCGCGCTGCAGCTTTTTAATGGAACTTCCCGATTCCACCTGGACCACTGTGAGATTAAACAGAACTTTAAGTTAGCTGTTTATGAGAATTCGTTTATTTTCATACCGGTCGGCGAGATTTTGCCAAGCGGCGATTTCTTTACTATGTCTTTTGCCTCTCCACGAGTTTTCTGATTTAAATAGTAGAGCTTCTCTACCGGGGTCAGCCGCTGATTCGATATATAAATCGCGGTGAATAGGTCTCGGAAACACGGCCAGGACAAATAGTCACCATGAAAAACATTGATATCTACCGGAGACAGATTGATGCTGTGACTAGACATGGGAAGGGGATCAATTTCCTTTGGTTCGGAAATTGATTGACTAAATTCGTGAATCAATTGATTCATTTTTCCCATGCATCGAACATAAGCATCGCAGCAAACACGATACTTAACTTTGAGCGTAGTCAAATCTGTTGCCTCATCGTCGGCTTTGTCTGTGGATCGTCGATGTAAGACCGTCTCATATGACGACTTAACATCTAGCCACAAAGACTTTAATTCGTCCTTCTGCACTTCAAGTGTGAAAGGAGAGTGATCGGACAACGGAGTTGAATCAAATTCAGACTCAAATACGACAACATCATCGGTAACCCGAATGAAAGTCTCATAGGAGGACATATTTAATGGGTTAGTACGAAAAACACGGACCAAACAGAAATCTAAAAATTTGAATTTAAAAAAAACAACAAAAAGAATGCACACACAAAAACACAAATTTCTTCTGAGTGATCTCAAATCACTCAGGCCAACGCGAAAATATATGAAAATATAATATAATTAAAAATATAATTTAATATATTTAAAATATAATATATTAAAAATAAGGCGACTTGCCTAACTTTTTCGGTTGGGTGTATTTGAAAATTTAAGACCAATTGCATAATTGTTTTGTGTTGGGGGTATGCGCTCTTGATGCGCACCGCTCGCAGTGTAGTTATTGTTGTCTGCACTTGCTTGTACAGATCGTTTGTTTGCACTTGCTGCACTCTCTTCCGTGTTGTTGCTGTTAATGTGCGTGCTTCTGGCGACGCGTAGACTCTCGTTGTGTTCTATTCTGTTGTGCCCGTGAGACAGACAGAGATAGAAGACGAAATTGGAGAGATCGGTTGGTGAGAGTGTGCGGGTGGCTTGCACTGTGCTTAGTGCGTGAGAAGGGAACGAGTTCGTTGCAACTCGTTGCACTGTGTTTTGCTTCGATCGCGTATCGAGCAGTTTTACAGTGGAGTTGTTTTATTGGTTACCACTATTGGTTATGAACCGCAAACCAGTTGGACAGTAAAATTTGGTCTCTATGACCCACTGTACACAACTGTTGAAATAGAGGATAGATGTGTGTAACTATTCACACACTCTTTTGGCGCACTTTTTCGACTCAAACGTTTTGAGTTGCGTCGAATTAACAATTTTCGCGGAGAGTTCGGGCGAGTTCGCGAATTTGAATTAATAAATGATTCTGTTTTTATTTATAAAAACGCGAGGGGGACACCAAATCAAACTATGTTCCACGCACCTTTTTTAGTTAATGGCTCTGGAACTGATGACTCTGGTGTAGTGTCGAATATCCGGCTCGAAGGACCAAAATGTAGATCGCGCCAGTAAGTAAATAAAAGTTGGCTGGTGCTCTGGGCTTAGTAGCGGGGCTGGGGGGTGGATGCTTCGCGCAGTTGAAATGCCGTCGGCAAAACCAAATTTGTCCGTCCGACAAATCGGCAACTAAAAACGCAGCCAAAACTCGTACCGCAGCAAAATCGTCACAAATGAAAACACTGAAATATTCGGGGCAGTAAATATTCTTTATTTACGCAATATAATAATCACCTATGTGATCTAAATTGCAAGTGATCGTCGGAAAACTTCGGATGGGTTCGCGACCCGTCCACACAAAGTGGAGACTTTTCCCTAGAACATTGAAGACAAACATGAATCTAAACCTGACTGCAGTGATTCGATGTTTGGCACACCTATACTTAATTTTGATGAAAAATCCTGCAAACATGAGTTTCAACTGGTATATTCGGAATTTCCAATTGAGACTGATCGTAAACTGGGTACAGACTTTTTGAGAAAATTTCTTTCTAAAATAGATTACGAAACTTTTACAATTTCAATCATTGTCGATGAGTCGCATATTATACTTCCAATGCACTTAAAATCTCACGACGCACTCTTAATTAAAGTTCCTCCGCGAACAGAAATTATTCATCCAATTCGTTTATAATTGTCAGAAGACAAAGTAATTCTTAGTAAAGCAAATTCAAGAAGGAATTTCCTAAGCAACTCTCTAGCTCCAAAAAACGGAATGACAAATATAAAGATACTAAACACAACTGAAAAATAAGTCTTTCTAAAGGGAATCCAATTCGAAACTGATTCTCTAGATAATTACAATGTTATGAACTACAGGCACAACAGACCGATTCATATTGAGAAACGCTTGAAGAAACTTTAAGATATTTTAAATGCCAAGAATAATGACATTAAAATCAAGGACGACTTAACTAAAATTTTTAAAAAATATCAAGACGTATTCCACTTGGACGATGAACCGCTAACTCGAATAATTTTTATAAACAAACGATATCAACAATAGACAACAATCCTGTATACATAAAAAATTACAGACTGCCTCACTCCCATTCTGATATAATTAATGAACAAGTCAATAAAATGTTAAAAGAAGACATAATTGAACTATTAAACCCATTAGACCATACAATGCTCCACTCCTTTTGGTTCCCAAAAAGAACATCGATGATAAAAGAAAATGGAGACTTGTTGTAGACTTCAGAAAATTGAACGACAAAATCTTTCCTCTCACTCGCCTAGAAGATATTCTAGACAGATTGGGAAGAGCAAAATGGTTCTCAACTCTTGACATGACTAGTTATTTTCACCAAATAGAACTTGAGAAGAAATCACGACCTTTAACAGCCTTTTCAGCACAGAATGGACATTATCGTTTTAAAAGACTACCATTTGGACTAGAAATTTCTTCAAACAGTTTCCAACGCATTCTTACACTTGCACTTGCAGGCTTAGATTCAAATGCTTTTCTTTAAGTGGATGACATAATTATCCATGGCTGTAGCATAAATAACCATAATGCGAATTTATTTAAAGTTCTTGACAGACTTCAATAATAAAATTTAAAACTCAACGCAGCTAAATGCTGTTTCTTACGTCCCGAAGTCGTGTATTTAGGCCATCTAATTACTGCCGATATAAAATATAATATATAAATATATAAATATAAACCGACCCTGCCAAATAAGAAGTTATAAAAAATTATACAGTTCCAAAGAACACAGACGAAGTTAGAAGGTTTGTAGCATTTTGTAATTACTACAGAAGATTTATCAAAAAACTTCGCAGACACTGCAAAAAGTCTAAATGCACTTCTAAAAAAGTCTAGCAAATTCGAATGTACTGAAGAACATCAAACCGCTTTTGATACTCTCAAATACATATTAACAAATTCACCTCTATTACAATACCCAGACTTTAGCAAACCTTTCATTTTAACGGCTGATGATTCAAATTATGCTTTAGGAGCAGTATTATCGCAAGGCGAAATAGGCTCTGATTTACCTATATCGTACAGAAGCCATAAACTTCATAAACATGATATGAACAAGCCGGTCATTGAAAAGGAACTATTAGCAATCCACTGGGAAATCAATCATTTCAAACCATATTTATACGGCAACAAATTTACTGTAGTAACAGATCACAGACCTCTAGTCTCGTTATTTTCGCATAGAAATCCATCTTCGAAAATGACTAGAATTCGACTAGATCTATGTGATTATGACTACGATATAGTATACAAAAAGGGACAAATAAATACTAATGCAGATGCATTATCTAGAATTGAACTCGATTCAGATCTTCTCAAAAACATGATACCGCATGAAAACGATAATCATGCGAAGAAAGCGTTAACAGTGACCAGAGGCATGGCATACAAAGAAGTCATTAAAAATAACGAGGCAAACAATTATAAAAATAAAGAAATCATAATGGACAGCTGCAACACCCAGAAGCCTGATCAACTTCCTATTTGGGATTGCACCTCCATCAGTGACGTCAGAAATATGACGCACTTAGAATTTGACTTGTACAAGAAAAATAAAAATATTGAAAATATATATCAAAAACAAAACTGTGCACGTAGGATTCAGTGATAATTCAACGAAACCAGTTTCGTCTTTGAAGAAGTAAAATCCAAAACACACTACGCATGCGAATGACAGTGAGAATTCAACGAATCTATATTCGATTTTAAAGAAGCTGATATAATTTTTAAGGGATAAAAATATTAAAGAGCTAGCGCAGGCCAATAATGACCGTATTTTCACAAAAATTTCAAAGAAACTTTCAAAAGAATAATAAATTTATTTATATTCGGTAAATTTATATTCGGTATTTGATCAACCACGGAGCGATCAATCGAAGAGGTTGGAAGGTTTCCGGTCAACTTCGAGAGAATTAAAGCCGATACTTTAATTCGATAGTTGGAATCCTTTGGAGAACCTATCACAACCGAACACCGTTTCGAGACTTGAACGGCTACTTTCGCATTCAAGCCCGAGATTTGTGCACTATCACGAGTGTAGGGGATTTTAAGAACGTTTTGCAGACGTTCTGAAATGAAGGTTCCTTCAGAACCAGGATCTATTAGAGCTCTGGCTTCGTACTCGATTCCATTGTGACAAATAGTCACCATCGCAGTACCCAGAAGCACTTTTGGAGACCCCCGTACTAAGTGACTCTGAACTATATCAGAGCTATCGGAGGTAGACTGTCGTGGGGTACCTTCATGGGTTTTGTACCTGAGAGGTAGATGGGGGCGAGCTTCCATATCGACTGGACTCTTCCGAAGTCGATTGATTAGAAACATCACAATGCAAAAGGGTGTGGTGGCGTTGTTTACACGTTCCACAATTAAACGCACTTTTGCAATCTCGAATTTTATGAGAATACGACAAGCAATTCAGGCAAACACAAGCAGTTTAGCCGTCGAACTGTTGCAAACCGTGTTTTTGCTGTCATCTCAAAAAATCTAGGACATGTTCTAATACCGTGTGCATTAGAACAAAGTCTGCAAGATGTCCCCTTATTGACATTTGCATAGTGAGAATTTATGCGTCTTGTTTCGAGATTATTGTGAGAAGTCGTAACTTTCACAGACGCCCTTGAAGTTGTTGCACTTCGAATATCAAGAACTGTTTCCAACGTCTGGAAACGACTCGTCAAGAAATTGTTCATGTCTGCCCACAGGGATTTCGGATTTGGAAACAATACCTTGCTCCCACAATGAGAGCGTAGCCTCAGGTAGCCGAGTGGAACATAAATATACTAATATGGCGTCCCAATTGTTGATATCCATATCATGCAATTGCAATGCTGAAATGCAATTATTTAAGTCGCGCTGCAGCTTTTTAATGGAACTTCCTGATTCCACCTGGACCACTGTGAGATTAAACAGAACTTTAAGTTAGCTGTTTATGAGAATTCGTTTATTTTCATACCGGTCGGCGAGATTTTGCCAAGCGGTAGCGAAACCGTCATGAGTGAGAGGCGATTTCTTTACTATGTCTTTTGCCTCTCCACGAGTTTTCTGATTTAAATAGTAGAGCTTCTCTACCGGGGTCAGCCGCTGATTCGATATATAAATCGCGGTGAATAGGTCTCGGAAACACGGCCAGGACAAATAGTCACCATGAAAAACATTGATATCTACCGGAGGCAGATTGATGCTGTGACTAGACATGGGAAGGGGATCAATTTCCTTTGGTTCGGAAATTGATTGACTAAATTCGTGAATCAATTGATTCATTTTTCCCATGCATCGAACATAAGCATCGCAGCAAACACGATACTTAACTTTGAGCGTAGTCAAATCTGTTGCCTCACCGTCGGCTTTGTCTGTGGATCGTCGATGTAAGACCGTCTCATATGACGACTTAACATCTAGCCACAAAGACTTTAATTCGTCCTTCTGCACTTCAAGTGTGAAAGGAGAGTGATCGGACAACGGAGTTGAATCAAATTCAAATACGACAACATCATCGGTAACCCGAATGAAAGTCTCATAGGAGGACATATTTAATGGGTTAGTACGAAAAACACGGACCAAACAGAAATCTAACTAGCGCACCGGGGTCGCTTCGCTCCCCCGGTTTGCCTGGTCCACCCAGGCAAAAACGGTTAACTTCGGCCAGGCCGAAGTTTACATACCCTACACCCTGCTGACATATAACTTTAATTTAAAAAAAAAAATAAGACTGAATAGAAATTTTGTATTATTTTATGAATTTATCTAATTCTTATAAACAACTAATAATACATTTCGTTATAAATCATAAATGATTTAGTTAATACTTATAACTACGCCATCATGACAACTGTAAACAGTATCATACGTCATTGCAGTAATATCTAACGCCGGTATATTAAAAAAAAAACTGAATATAAATTTTGTGTTGTTTTATTAATTTATCTATATTTATAAAAAACTACTACATTTTCGGGGAAAATATATATATTATTAGAATAGATAGAAATATTAAATAATAAAATATGGTAATTAATATAATATATGATAATTAAAAAATGTGTATATAATTATAAATAGTAATGATAATATAATAATTTGTAATTACCCCGCTATATTATGATACTGTCAGGCCGAATGGTTTTGTTTAACTGATCTTTAGTCAGGTAAACATTACTACTTAAATGATTCAATTTGTTTATGGTTACCTACCTGTCACAGGTCTGGTGCGCTACGTCATACCGATATACCTGTGACATTTCCAGGTAAAAGTGATTTAAGGGGATTAGTATATGTGTTTACCTGCATTCCGGGAAAAAGGGTACGTTAAGGGTTTTGAGGGATTAGCATATGTATTTACCTGGTTTTTGAACCCTTTCCGGGAAAAAGGGTACGTTGTATAGTGTGTCGTTACCTTAATGGAGGTACCTGGACCGTAACATTTGTAAAAGTTTACATTTTCACGTAAAAGGGTATACTTTACAGGTATGCCATATCCGTTTAATTGTGACATGTCATATTTGACAATGTTACCTTTACAGGTAAACTGGGTACAGTTCGTTCTAATCGTAATAATCGTATGATGAGTACATATTGGATAAACTTCTCCATTTTCGACATGGTTCACTAGATGTGTCCTATAAGAGTTATTTTCCCATTTGATTCACGGGAACTCATAGTAGTAATATTTAATTTAACAACTGTCTATATGGTTTACCATATATTCAAAATTCGGTCATGTGATGTCATAGTAATACTACTTGATCGAACAAAAAAAAATATCATACCGATATATGTTACAGTTAACCCATATTGAACTTTATAGTTATATGGGAGGTGGGCGTGTGCGTTGGGCGATCCATTTTCGGATTATAACCTCGTATCACACACAATAAAAATGCATTTCTATATATACCATAGTTCACCAGATATGCCATATAAACCTTTTACTTTATATGGGAGGTGGGCGTGGCCGATGGGCGGTCTTTTCCATTTTTAGCATGTAAGCTTGTATCGGTGATACATGATCACACACAAAATTTCATCCCGATATATACCATATTTCACCTGATATGCCATATAAACCATTTGCTTTATATGGGAGGTGGGCGTGTCCGATGGGCGGTCTTTTCCATTTTTTGCACGTGAGCTTGTATCGGTGATACATGATCACACATAAAATTTCATCCCGATATATACCACAGTTCACCAGATATGCCATATAAACCTATTGCTTTATATGGGAGGTGGGCGTGTCCGTTGACCGAATACGCCCATTTTTACATACAAGTAGCTTATTAATATAGAAATACTAAATCCAAAATTTCAAATCAGTATCTCTTACCGTTTCTTCACAAAATCTATTTCCACAGACAGACACACAGACAGACAGACAGACGGACAGACAGACAGACGGACATAGCTAAATCGATTCAGGAGGTGACGCTGATCAAGAATATATATACTTTTCCATACCTACGACCTCTCCTTTAATGCGTTACAAACGGAAGGACAAAATGAATATACCCTTACCCACAGGGTGTAGGGTATAAAAATGTGTATATAATTATAAATAGTAATGATAATATAATAATTTGTAATTACCCCGCTATATTATGATACTGTCAGGCCGAATGGTTTTGTTTAACTGATCTTTAGTCAGGTAAACATTACTACTTAAATGATTCAATTTGTTTATGGTTACCTACCTGTCACAGGTCTGGTGCGCTACGTCATACCGATATACCTGTGACATTTCCAGGTAAAAGTGATTTAAGGGGATTAGTATATGTGTTTACCTGCATTCCGGGAAAAAGGGTACGTTAAGGGTTTTGAGGGATTAGCATATGTATTTACCTGGTTTTTGAACCCTTTCCGGGAAAAAGGGTACGTTGTATAGTGTGTCGTTACCTTAATGGAGGTACCTGGACCGTAACATTTGTAAAAGTTTACATTTTCACGTAAAAGGGTATACTTTACAGGTATGCCATATCCGTTTAATTGTGACATGTCATATTTGACAATGTTACCTTTACAGGTAAACTGGGTACAGTTCGTTCTAATCGTAATAATCGTATGATGAGTACATATTGGATAAACTTCTCCATTTTCGACATGGTTCACTAGATGTGTCCTATAAGAGTTATTTTCCCATTTGATTCACGGGAACTCATAGTAGTAATATTTAATTTAACAACTGTCTATATGGTTTACCATATATTCAAAATTCGGTCATGTGATGTCATAGTAATACTACTTGATCGAACAAAAAAAAAATATCATACCGATATATGTTACAGTTAACCCATATTGAACTTTATAGTTATATGGGAGGTGGGCGTGTGCGTTGGGCGATCCATTTTCGGATTATAACCTCGTATCACACACAATAAAAATGCATTTCTATATATACCATAGTTCACCAGATATGCCATATAAACCTTTTACTTTATATGGGAGGTGGGCGTGGCCGATGGGCGGTCTTTTCCATTTTTAGCATTCACACACAAAATTTCATCCCGATATATACCATATTTCACCTGATATGCCATATAAACCATTTGCTTTATATGGGAGGTGGGCGTGTCCGATGGGCGGTCTTTTCCATTTTTTGCACGTGAGCTTGTATCGGTGATACATGATCACACATAAAATTTCATCCCGATATATACCACAGTTCACCAGATATGCCATATAAACCTATTGCTTTATATGGGAGGTGGGCGTGTCCGTTGACCGAATACGCCCATTTTTACATACAAGTAGCTTATTAATATAGAAATACTAAATCCAAAATTTCAAATCAGTATCTCTTACCGTTTCTTCACAAAATCTATTTCCACAGACAGACACACAGACACACAGACAGACAGACAGACGGACAGACAGACAGACGGACATAGCTAAATCGATTCAGGAGGTGACGCTGATCAAGAATATATATACTTTTCCATACCTACGACCTCTCCTTTAATGCGTTACAAACGGAAGGACAAAATGAATATACCCTTACCCACAGGGTGTAGGGTATAAAAAACAACAAAAATAATGCACACACAAAAACACAAATTTCTTCTGAGTGATCTCAAATCACTCAGGCCAACGCGAAAATATATGAAAATATAATATAATTAAAAATATAATTTAATATATTTAAAATATAATATATTAAAAATAAGGCGACTTGCCTAACTTTTTCGGTTGGGTGTATTTGAAAATTTAAGACCAATTGCCTAATTGTTTTGTGTTGGGGGTATGCGCTCTTGATGCGCACCGCTCGCAGTGTAGTTATTGTTGTCTGCACTTGCTTGTGCAGATCGTTTGTTTGCACTTGCTGCACTCTCTTCTGTGTTGTTGCTGTTAATGTGCGTGCTTCTGGCGACGCGTAGACTCTCGTTGTGTTCTATTCTGTTGTGCCCGTGAGACAGACAGAGATAGAAGACGAAATTGGAGAGATCGGTTGGTGAGAGTGTGCGGGTGGCTTGCACTGTGCTTAGTGCGTGAGAAGGGAACGAGTGTCGTTGCAACTCGTTGCACTGTGTTTTGCTTCGATCGCGTATCGAGCAGTTTTACAGTGGAGTTGTTTTATTGGTTACCACTATTGGTTATGAACCGCAAACCAGTTGGACAGTAAAATTTGGTCTCTATGACCCACTGTACACAACTGTTGAAATAGAGGATAGATGTGTGTGACTATTCACACACTCTTTTGGCGCACTTTTTCGACTCAAACGTTTTGAGTTGCGTCGAATTAACAATTTTCGCGGAGAGTTCGGGCGAGTTCGCGAATTTGAATTAATAAATGATTCTGTTTTTATTTATAAAAACGCGAGGGGGACACCAAATCAAACTATGTTCCACGCACCTTTTTTAGTTAATGGCTCTGGAACTGATGACTCTGGTGTAGTGTCGAATATCCGGCTCGAAGGACCAAAATGTAGATCGCGCCAGTAAGTAAATTAAAGTTGGCTGGTGCTCTGGGCTTAGTAGCGGGGCTGGGGGGTGGATGCTTCGCGCAGTTGAAATGCCGTCGGCAAAACCAAATTTGTCCGTCCGACAAAGCGGCAACTAAAAACGCAGCCAAAACTCGTACCGCAGCAAAATCGTCACAAATGAAAACACTGAAATATTCGGGGCAGTAAATATTCTTTATTTACGCAATATAATAATCACCTATGTGATCTAAATTGCAAGTGATCGTCGGAAAACTTCGGATGGGTTCGCGACCCGTCCACACAAAGTGGAGACTTTTACCTCGAACATTGAATAATGTTTGTCAACATGTAGACAAACATGAATCTAAACCTGACTGCAGTGATTCGATGTTTGGCGTAAACACCTATACTTAATTTTGATGAAAAATCCTGCAAACATGAGTTTCAACTGGTAAATTCGGAATTTCCAATTGAGACTGATCGTAAACTGGGTAGAGACTTTTTGAGAAAATTTCTTTCTAAAATAGATTACGAAACTTTTACAATTTCAATTATTGTCGATGAGTCGCATATTATACTTCCAATGCACTCAAAATCTCACGACGCACTCTTAATTAAAGTTCCTCCGCGAACAGAAATTATTCATCCAATTCGTTTATAATTGTCAGAAGACAAAGTAATTCTTAGTAAAGAAATTCAAGAAGGAATTTCCTAAGCAACTCTCTAGCTCCAAAAAACAGAATGACAAATATAAAGATACTAAACACAACTGAAAAATAAGTCTTTCTAAAGGGAATCCAATTCGAAACTGATTCTCTAGATAATTACAATGTCATGAACTACAGGCACAACAGACCGATTCATATTGAGAAACGCTTGAAGAAACTTTAAGATATTTTAAATGTCAAGAATAATGACATTAAAATCAAGGACGACTTAACTAAAATTTTTAAAAAATATCAAGACGTATTCCACTTGGACGATGAACCGCTAACTCGAATAATTTTTATAAACAAACGATATCAACAATAGACAACAATCCTGTATACATAAAAAATTACAGACTGCCTCACTCCCATTCTGATATAATTAATGAACAAGTCAATAAAATGTTAAAAGAAGACATAATTGAACCATTAAACCCATTAGACCATACAATGCTCCACTCCTTTTGGTTCCCACAAAGAACATCGATGATAAAAGAAAATGGAGACTTGTTGTAGACTTCAGAAAATTGAACGACAAAATCGTGAATGATATGTTTCCTCTCACTCGCCTAGAAGATATTCTAGACAGATTGGGAAGAGCAAAATGGTTCTCAACTCTTGACATGACTAGTTCTTTTCACCAAATAGAACTTGAGAAGAAATCACGACCTTTAACAGCCTTTTCAGCACAGAATGGACATTATCGTTTTAAAAGACTACCATTTGGACTAGAAATTTCTTCAAACAGTTTCCAACGCATTCTTACACTTGCACTTGCAGGCTTAGATTCAAATGCTTTTCTTTACGTGGATGACATAATTATCCATGGCTGTAGCATAAATAACCATAATGCGAATTTATTTAAAGTTCTTGACAGACTTCAATAATAAAATTTAAAACTCAACGCAGCTAAATGCTGTTTCTTACGTCCCGAAGTCGTGTATTTAGGCCATCTAATTATTGCCGATATAAAATATAATATATAAATATAAACCGACCCTGCCAAATAAGAAGTTATAAAAAATTATATAGTTCCAAAGAACACAGACGAAGTTAGAAGGTTTGTAGCATTTTGTAATTACTACAGAAGATTTATCAAAAAACTTCGCAGACATTGCAAAAAGTCTAAATGCACTTCTAAAAAAGTCTAGCAAATTCGAATGGACTGAAGAACATCAAACCGCTTTTGATACTCTCAAATACATATTAACAAATTCACCTCTATTACAATACCCAGACTTTAGCAAACCTTTCATTTTAACGGCTGATGATTCAAATTATGCTTTAGGAGCAGTATTATCGCAAGGCGAAATAGGCTCTGATTTACCTATATCGTACAGAAGCCATAAACTTCATAAACATGATATGAACAAGCCGGTCATTGAAAAGGAACTATTAGCAATCCACTGGGAAATCAATCATTTCAAACCATATTTATACGGCAACAAATTTACTGTAGTAACAGATCACAGACCTCTAGTCTCGTTATTTTCGCATAGAAATCCATCTTCGAAAATGACTAGAATTCGACTAGATCTATGTGATTATGACTACGATATAGTATACAAAAAGGGACAAATAAATACTAATGCAGATGCATTATCTAGAATTGAACTCGATTCAGATCTTCTCAAAAACATGATACCGCATGAAAATGATAATCATGCGAAGAAAGCGTTAACAGTGACCAGAGGCATGGCATACAAAGAAGTCATTAAAAATAACGAGGCAAACAATTATAAAAATAAAGAAATCATAATGGACAGCTGCAACACCCAGAAGCCTGATCAACTTCCTATTTGGGATTGCACCTCCATCAGTGACGTCAGAAATATGACGCACTTAGAATTTGACTTGTACAAGAAAAATAAAAATATTGAAAATATATATCAAAAACAAAACTGTGCACGTAGGATTCAGTGATAATTCAACGAAACCAGTTTCGTCTTTGAAGAAGTAAAATCCAAAACACACTACGCATGCGAATGACAGTGAGAATTCAACGAATCTATATTCGATTTTAAAGAAGCTGATATAATTTTTAAGGGATAAAAATATTAAAGAGCTAGCGCTAGCCAATAATGACCGTATTTTCACAAAAATTTCAAAGAAACTTTCAAAAGAATAATAAGTCTTCACAACAAAAGTCCTCTACTGAAAATACTTATTTACGAACCTCCAAAGAGAGTTCAAGATGATTTCACGAAATACAATTTGATTTCTGAATATCATAACAATGGTCACCTTGGTGTTAAACTAAAAGAGAAATATGTCTGGAAAAACATGTTTAAGATGGTAAAGAAATTTGTATCCCACTGTAACATTTGTACAAAGTCTAAACAAACTAAGCACACTATAGAACCACTTACGCTAACAGACACCCCTAGCGATAGTTTTCAAACATTGTCAATCGACACTAAGAATTTCAAACGGATACCGCTACATATTAACAATTCAGTGTGAATTGACAAAATATGTAATAGCACACCCAATATCCACAAAAAATGCCGACACAGTTGCAAAGACACTAGTCGAACAAGTAATCTTGAAATTCAACCCCCTATCATCACCACACTATAGGCTCTCTCGAAAGAAACACAGAGTACTCAATGAATTCTTATTAACATCGACAACTGACCACGAATGGGATAAATGGATCCCATATTCCGCTTTTACTTACAACACGACCCCACATATTGACACAGGGTATACACCATATGAGCTAGTTTACGGAAAACTGCCATATTAACCAAATGACCTTCATAACAAGAAAACTAAGTTTTATGATTTCGACAGCTACGCTAGTGAAATGCGTGCTAGACTTAACTATGCAAAAATAAAGGCAAACGAAATGTTGACAAAAACCAAAATCAAAAGAACTACTAAGAATCTAGGATATACTAATCCCCTTAACGTAGATATAGGAGATTTACTTTTATTAAAGGTAGAAGATAGACGAAAAGGCGATTTACCATACAAGGGCCCATATAGAGTATTAGATAGACTAGGAGTAAATAGTCTTATAGATATAAACGGGACAAATAAATTAGTTCACAATAATCAATTAAAACCATATAAGGCAACATAACCATAAAAAAAACTTTAAAAAACGCTACTATACATTATATATCATTATATTATATAATATTACATATATACAAATTATATTACTTAAACATTTAAAAATATTTTATACAAAACTTTCGATGTTTTTATACTACTACTACGCACTACTACATAATTATCAAACAATATTATTATCTATAACACTGTAAACAAAAAAATATGCGTGCATTAGCTATTTAACCGCATATAATTTTATTCAACCCTTTTCTACTGTATGTGCATTGCTTGGTTGTGTGTGTATTACTTACGTATGTCTGGATTACGTATGTCTGGATATTTAAACCCATTATACAATGACATTGTTGGAATCTTATTTCTTTGTAAGGAGTTATAACATGTGTTGCATCTCTATTGATATATCAGGTAGAACTGTATTCAGAATTTCTTGATGATGGCTGTGGCGGTCGTTACGTTTTGAAAACGTAACATACATGTATATAAACATTATTTTTAATATATATATAAATGAAATGTAATGAAAGCACACCTTAGTAGATGCGACTAACTAATTGAACACACCCACCGATCTCACCACTTTCTATCCTATCCTTTCTATTTCTATTTCTATCCTGGTCTACCCTATCCTGTCAGAACCGCGCTCTCACGATCCACTCTCAGCTTCAAACCATCGAGAGCTTACCTACGTATCAAACTCCGACCACTCATTCTTTTTTCCTTCGATCATACAACAGTCAACACGTTGTCTCCGATCATAAATTGACAAAGTACCAAATGCAAATTTCAAGTGATAAAGTACCACGTGCATAGTTTAAGAATTGCACGTGCCATTTAGAATCAGTTTATACAATAAACTTTAAAATCAGTGGCTATTGTGTGACTCAACTATTACAACATTTTTGTTGTCGGATTGTGCAAAACCCGCATTGCGTTATTCGCCAAAGGGTACATTTTGCGAACAAAGGTATTTCATTAATATCGGTTTAAATTAGGTTTAACATAATATCCCTTCATTTAGCTACAATCCAGAGTATGAGTATGAGTAATCTCAACAACATAGTGTTTGAATTATCTGTTAAAGAAGTCCCCGAAAGGTACGTTTTTATACCCTACACCCTGTGGGTAAGGGTATATTCATTTTGTCCTTCCGTTTGTAACGCATTAAAGGAGAGGTCATAGGTATGGAAAAGTAAATATATTCTTGATCACCATCACCTCCTGAATCGATTTAGCTATGTCCGTCTGTCTGTCTGTGTGTCTGTCTGTGGAAATAGATTTTGTGAAGAAACGGTAAGAGATACTGACTTGAAATTTTGGATTTAGTGTTTTTATATTAATAAGCTACTTGTATGTAAAAGCTACTTGTATGCGAAATGGGACGACGGACACGCCCACCTTCCATATAAAGCAAAAGGCGCACTTCCAAGATATTACCAATGGCACAATGCTGCAAACATCAGAACTACTTCGTTTTATGGAAACATGGGCCCTTTCATCAGACAACCATAATATTCCTAACTCACTCTTATTCATAGATTAGATAGTTCTAAAGACAATCGCCGCAAAAAGGGTATAATGGTTTTTGGAAAACGAATATAGCGTCAAATATATAATTTCTCTTTAAAAGAGACCACAGTTGTGAAAATCCCACGATGGAGTTAATAGCATTCAACTGTAATGATGCATTTTCACTAATTATTGATAGAAAATTACTGTTTTTCCTTTAATAAACGTTGTATGCAGGGTGTAGGGTATGTAAACTTCGGCCTGGCCAAAGTTAACAGATTTTGCCTGGGTGGACCAGGCGGTGCGCTAGTTAACATTTGCGCTTTTCCCTAGCTAACCTATAATTTATATTAGGGGACTAAGTGATTGGAATAATTAATTTGGTCTAAGAAATTTGGGATTGAGAAATTTTTGATTGAATGTTGAAAACGGGTATGAAAACCCAAGCACATGGTTAAGATTGTCATAACCTGAATCGTCAACCAAATGGAAATCTAACTACACCCTCACGTTAACCCAAACTTCTTCACACATTCCTCGTCAACACAAATCTCGTCATATTGAAGAAATTGCAGAGCAAACAAAAGAAAAAACTCATGATTTAACAGACGGAAAATCTATATGAGAGGAAATTAAAATAGTCAAAATATGAGCATAAGTATTATTTAATTATGTAGACATCTAAATCTAATATCTAATCTAACTTAAGCTATTTAATAGAAATGGAAAACGAGATTTTTGTTTAATAATTTAGCTACAACAATGCTACACCAACAACGCTGCAACAGGCCTGATGCATCGATGGAGTCAACGTAAGTCCTAGAATGTAAAATTGTTAAAAAATATCTTTATTTTCCATTTCACTAAAATATTTACAAATTTTAATTAAATATGTTAATATGAAAATTATTGTTAAAAGAATTTGAATTTAAATACTATCTATAATACTTAAGAATACTTATGCTAACTTACTTATGCTAACTTAAATATATATATTCACTATATCTACTGTTAAGAAATCCTGTCTTACAATTTTAACGACAACACTTTCATTTGAAAATTATAACATCAGTTGTTATTTTGAGCAACAATGTTAATAACATTTATCACCGTGCTCTCTTCTGTTAATCGCCATTGCGCAATGTTTATGCTCTTTGCGATTTTGAATTGCCTATTGTTTCGTTGAATTTATTTGAATCATCTTAATATTTAGAAATGTTAATTATTTAATTAACGATGAAATAAATCTTTTGTAAATGAAGTTAGCATAATCGAATAGTTTAACTTCTCTAAAGGGTTCTCCAATTATTTATTGTAATTGTTTAGAGAGCATGGTAGGGTGGGTAAAGAACGAGAGAGAGATCGAAACACCTGATCTCTCATCAGAATTGAGAGAGAGATTTTAAAGAACATTTTTTTTTTTTTGAGTTAGTTAAGTCTTTGCAAGATACGTGCTGACCCTGTATTTCTTTGGAAGCGTTTCGGTCCAGGAAACTGCCGATGTGGTATCGTTACAGAAAATGGCGCCCAACGTGGGGCTGATACAAGCTATGGCTTTGGCCAAAGATCCTCTAAGTTTTGGTTTTGTTAATTCTTAATATGAACCAACACTTACGCGAGATTGAAAAACTTTGGTTTTTAGATCCGGCCAGCTCCATTAAATAGGTGATAGATTATATTATGATTGAGATCCTCCTGGATTTCCAAGTTCTAATTCTCGCAAAATCAAGTCGTATTGGTCCGGAAGTGGCTTCATGATAATAACTTATTACTTTACCTACTTACCAGTTGTTTTAGTTTTTGTTACTCATGTTTTGTGTGGGAAGAATTTGGGAAGTCTTTCATAGCTTTCTGGAATAATTATGTTTCTGCTTCGTAAGCGATTCGATAGTCCGATAACCGATGGAAGGCATTGTTTCACTCTTTATCTTTCACAAATACATGCTAATTTTTAAGTTCTAGTTTTTTTAAGTTGTTCTGAAAATCTCAATTCTCTTCTGATTAATGTTAAACTATGTCGATAAAGAATGTTAACTTCAAATTATTATTATAACCTTTATTGATTATGGCGGTCCATCACAGCAATGAAAATCTAAATTTTGAAGCATCTGGAACTGATTTGTGTCTAGTTTGCAATGTTACCTTAAATAATTCTCAGCCATTAGTTACCACTAAATGTCATCATCATTTTCATCAAGATTGCTTGATAACATGGTTAGAGAATTCCCCTACATGTCCTCGATGAATGGCCGAGAGATAATTTTTCATCTATGAATCACAATTCTCCAAATGTTTTTTCGGAACACGTTTTTGTAAATAATACCTCTGTAAACTCGGTTTCGTCAACAGCTCTAACGAATAGTAGCAAGGTTGCACATTTAATTAATAATTGGAATTTGCAGTTTAATGGTTTATCTTCAGGCTTGCCTGTAGATCAATTCGTGTATATGGTATCAGCCCTAACTAACGAACCGCGCTCTCACGATCCACTCTCAGCTTCAAACCATCGAGAGCTTACCTACGTATCAAACTCCGACCACTCATTCTTTTTTCCTTCGATCATACAACAGTCAACACGTTGTCTCCGATCATAAATTGACAAAGTACCAAATGCAAATTTCAAGTGATAAAGTACCACGTGCATAGTTTAAGAATTGCACGTGCCATTTAGAATCAGTTTATACAATAAACTTTAAAATCAGTGGCTATTGTGTGACTCAACTATTACAACATTTTTGTTGTCGGATTGTGCAAAACCCGCATTGCGTTATTCGCCAAAGGGTACATTTTGCGAACAAAGGTATTTCATTAATATCGGTTTAAATTAGGTTTAACATAATATCCCTTCATTTAGCTACAATCCAGAGTATGAGTACTCTCCAAATCTCCAAATTGTATAATCTCAACAACATAGTGTTTGAATTATCTGTTAAAGAAGTCCCCGAAAGGTACGTTTTTATACCCTACACCCTGTGGGTAAGGGTATATTCATTTTGTCCTTCCGTTTGTAACGCATTAAAGGAGAGGTCATAGGTATGGAAAAGTAAATATATTCTTGATCACCATCACCTCCTGAATCGATTTAGCTATGTCCGTCTGTCTGTCTGTGTGTCTGTCTGTGGAAATAGATTTTGTGAAGAAACGGTAAGAGATACTGACTTGAAATTTTGGATTTAGTGTTTTTATATTAATAAGCTACTTGTATGTAAAAGCTACTTGTATGCGAAATGGGACGACGGACACGCCCACCTTCCATATAAAGCAAAAGGCGCACTTCCAAGATATTACCAATGGCACAATGCTGCAAACATCAGAACTACTTCGTTTTATGGAAACATGGGCCCTTTCATCAGACAACTATAATATTCCTAACTCACTCTTATTCATAGATTAGATAGTTCTAAAGACAATCGCCGCAAAAAGGGTATAATGGTTTTTGGAAAACGAATATAGCGTCAAATATATAATTTCTCTTTAAAAGAGACCACAGTTGTGAAAATCCCACGATGGAGTTAATAGCATTCAACTGTAATGATGCATTTTCACTAATTATTGATAGAAAATTACTGTTTTTCCTTTAATAAACGTTGTATGCAGGGTGTAGGGTATGTAAACTTCGGCCTGGCCAAAGTTAACAGATTTTGCCTGGGTGGACCAGGCGGTGCGCTAGTTAACATTTGCGCTTTTCCCTAGCTAACCTATAATTTATATTAGGGGACTAAGTGACTGGAATAATTAATTTGGTCTAAGAAATTTGGGATTGAGAAATTCTTGATTGAATGTTGAAAACGGGTATGAAAACCCAAGCACATGGTTAAGATTGTCATAACCTGAATCGTCAACCAAACTTCCAATGCACTCAAAATCTCACGACGCACTCTTAATTAAAGTTCCTCCGCGAACAGAAATTATTCATCCAATTCGTTTATAATTGTCAGAAGACAAAGTAATTCTTAGTAAAGAAATTCAAGAAGGAATTTCCTAAGCAACTCTCTAGCTCCAAAAAACAGAATGACAAATATAAAGATACTAAACACAACTGAAAAATAAGTCTTTCTAAAGGGAATCCAATTCGAAACTGATTCTCTAGATAATTACAATGTCATGAACTACAGGCACAACAGACCGATTCATATTGAGAAACGCTTGAAGAAACTTTAAGATATTTTAAATGTCAAGAATAATGACATTAAAATCAAGGACGACTTAACTAAAATTTTTAAAAAATATCAAGACGTATTCCACTTGGACGATGAACCGCTAACTCGAATAATTTTTATAAACAAACGATATCAACAATAGACAACAATCCTGTATACATAAAAAATTACAGACTGCCTCACTCCCATTCTGATATAATTAATGAACAAGTCAATAAAATGTTAAAAGAAGACATAATTGAACCATTAAACCCATTAGACCATACAATGCTCCACTCCTTTTGGTTCCCACAAAGAACATCGATGATAAAAGAAAATGGAGACTTGTTGTAGACTTCAGAAAATTGAACGACAAAATCGTGAATGATATGTTTCCTCTCACTCGCCTAGAAGATATTCTAGACAGATTGGGAAGAGCAAAATGGTTCTCAACTCTTGAGATGACTAGTTCTTTTCACCAAATAGAACTTGAGAAGAAATCACGACCTTTAACAGCCTTTTCAGCACAGAATGGACATTATCGTTTTAAAAGACTACCATTTGGACTAGAAATTTCTTCAAACAGTTTCCAACGCATTCTTACACTTGCACTTGCAGGCTTAGATTCAAATGCTTTTCTTTACGTGGATGACATAATTATCCATGGCTGTAGCATAAATAACCATAATGCGAATTTATTTAAAGTTCTTGACAGACTTCAATAATAAAATTTAAAACTCAACGCAGCTAAATGCTGTTTCTTACGTCCCGAAGTCGTGTATTTAGGCCATCTAATTACTGCCGATATAAAATATAATATATAAATATAAACCGACCCTGCCAAATAAGAAGTTATAAAAAATTATATAGTTCCAAAGAACACAGACGAAGTTAGAAGGTTTGTAGCATTTTGTAATTACTACAGAAGATTTATCAAAAAACTTCGCAGACATTGCAAAAAGTCTAAATGCACTTCTAAAAAAGTCTAGCAAATTCGAATGGACTGAAGAACATCAAACCGCTTTTGATACTCTCAAATACATATTAACAAATTCACCTCTATTACAATACCCAGACTTTAGCAAACCTTTCATTTTAACGGCTGATGATTCAAATTATGCTTTAGGAGCAGTATTATCGCAAGGCGAAATAGGCTCTGATTTACCTATATCGTACAGAAGCCATAAACTTCATAAACATGATATGAACAAGCCGGTCATTGAAAAGGAACTATTAGCAATCCACTGGGAAATCAATCATTTCAAACCATATTTATACGGCAACAAATTTACTGTAGTAACAGATCACAGGCCTCTAGTCTCGTTATTTTCGCATAGAAATCCATCTTCGAAAATGACTAGAATTCGACTAGATCTATGTGATTATGACTACGATATAGTATACAAAAAGGGACAAATAAATACTAATGCAGATGCATTATCTAGAATTGAACTCGATTCAGATCTTCTCAAAAACATGATACCGCATGAAAATGATAATCATGCGAAGAAAGCGTTAACAGTGACCAGAGGCATGGCATACAAAGAAGTCATTAAAAATAACGAGGCAAACAATTATAAAAATAAAGAAATCATAATGGACAGCTGCAACACCCAGAAGCCTGATCAACTTCCTATTTGGGATTGCACCTCCATCAGTGACGTCAGAAATATGACGCACTTAGAATTTGACTTGTACAAGAAAAATAAAAATATTGAAAATATATATCAAAAACAAAACTGTGCACGTAGGATTCAGTGATAATTCAACGAAACCAGTTTCGTCTTTGAAGAAGTAAAATCCAAAACACACTACGCATGCGAATGACAGTGAGAATTCAACGAATCTATATTCGATTTTAAAGAAGCTGATATAATTTTTAAGGGATAAAAATATTAAAGAGCTAGCGCTAGCCAATAATGACCGTATTTTCACAAAAATTTCAAAGAAACTTTCAAAAGAATAATAAGTCTTCACAACAAAAGTCCTCTACTGAAAATACTTATTTACGAACCTCCAAAGAGAGTTCAAGATGATTTCACGAAATACAATTTGATTTCTGAATATCATAACAATG
The DNA here is from genome assembly GCA_017309665.1 of Coelopa frigida. Classification (NCBI taxonomy): domain Eukaryota; kingdom Metazoa; phylum Arthropoda; class Insecta; order Diptera; family Coelopidae; genus Coelopa; species Coelopa frigida. Next base: position 27,846 of record JAFDUT010000041.1, on the reverse strand, counting down.
GTGACCTTGGTGTTAAACTAAAAGAGAAATATGTCTGGAAAAACATGTTTAAGATGGTAAAGAAATTTGTATCCCACTGTAACATTTGTACAAAGTCTAAACAAACTAAGCACACTATAGAACCACTTACGCTAACAGACACCCCTAGCGATAGTTTTCAAACATTGTCAATCGACACTGTAGGTCCTCTAAGAATTTCAAACGGATACCGCTACATATTAACAATTCAGTGTGAATTGACAAAATATGTAATAGCACACCCAATATCCACAAAAAATGCCGACACAGTTGCAAAGACACTAGTCGAACAAGTAATCTTGAAATTCAACCCCCTATCATCACCACACTATAGGCTCTCTCGAAAGAAACACAGAGTACTCAATGAATTCTTATTAACATCGACAACTGACCACGAATGGGATAAATGGATCCCATGTTCCGCTTTTACTTACAACACGACCCCACATATTGACACAGGGTATACACCATATGAGCTAGTTTACGGAAAACTGCCATATTAACCAAATGACCTTCATAACAAGAAAACTAAGTTTTATGATTTCGACAGCTACGCTAGTGAAATGCGTGCTAGACTTAACTATGCAAAAATAAAGGCAAACGAAATGTTGACAAAAACCAAAATCAAAAGAACTACTAAGAATCTAGGATATACTAATCCCCTTAACGTAGATATAGGAGATTTACTTTTATTAAAGGTAGAAGATAGACGAAAAGGCGATTTACCATACAAGGGCCCATATAGAGTATTAGATAGACTAGGAGTAAATAGTCTTATAGATATAAACGGGACAAATAAATTAGTTCACAATAATCAATTAAAACCATATAAGGCAACATAACCATAAAAAAAACTTTAAAAAACGCTACTATACATTATATATCATTATGTTATATAATATTACATATATACAAATTATATTACTTAAACATTTAAAAATATTTTATACAAAACTTTCGATGTTTTTATACTACTACTACGCACTACTACATAATTATCAAACAATATTATTATCTATAACACTGTAAACAAAAAAATATGCGTGCATTAGCTATTTAACCGCATATAATTTTATTCAACCCTTTTCTACTGTATGTGCATTGCTTGGTTGTGTGTGTATTACTTACGTATGTCTGGATTACGTATGTCTGGATATTTAAACCCATTATACAATGACATTGTTGGAATCTTATTTCTTTGTAAGGAGTTATAACATGTGTTGCATCTCTATTGATATATCAGGTAGAACTGTATTCAGAATTTCTTGATGATGGCTGTGGCGGTCGTTACGTTTTGAAAACGTAACATACATGTATATAAACATTATTTTTAATATATATATAAATGAAATGTAATGAAAGCACACCTTAGTAGATGCGACTAACTAATTGAACACACCCACCGATCTCACCACTTTCTATCCTATCCTTTCTATTTCTATTTCTATCCTGGTCTACCCTATCCTGTCAGAACCGCGCTCTCACGATCCACTCTCAGCTTCAAACCATCGAGAGCTTACCTACGTATCAAACTCCGACCACTCATTCTTTTTTCCTTCGATCATACAACAGTCAACACGTTGTCTCCGATCATAAATTGACAAAGTACCAAATGCAAATTTCAAGTGATAAAGTACCACGTGCATAGTTTAAGAATTGCACGTGCCATTTAGAATCAGTTTATACAATAAACTTTAAAATCAGTGGCTATTGTGTGACTCAACTATTACAACATTTTTGTTGTCGGATTGTGCAAAACCCGCATTGCGTTATTCGCCAAAGGGTACATTTTGCGAACAAAGGTATTTCATTAATATCGGTTTAAATTAGGTTTAACATAATATCCCTTCATTTAGCTACAATCCAGAGTATGAGTATGAGTATGAGTAATCTCAACAACATAGTGTTTGAATTATCTGTTAAAGAAGTCCCCGAAAGGTACGTTTTTATACCCTACACCCTGTGGGTAAGGGTATATTCATTTTGTCCTTCCGTTTGTAACGCATTAAAGGAGAGGTCATAGGTATGGAAAAGTAAATATATTCTTGATCACCATCACCTCCTGAATCGATTTAGCTATGTCCGTCTGTCTGTCTGTGTGTCTGTCTGTGGAAATAGATTTTGTGAAGAAACGGTAAGAGATACTGACTTGAAATTTTGGATTTAGTGTTTTTATATTAATAAGCTACTTGTATGTAAAAGCTACTTGTATGCGAAATGGGACGACGGACACGCCCACCTTCCATATAAAGCAAAAGGCGCACTTCCAAGATATTACCAATGGCACAATGCTGCAAACATCAGAACTACTTCGTTTTATGGAAACATGGGCCCTTTCATCAGACAACTATAATATTCCTAACTCACTCTTATTCATAGATTAGATAGTTCTAAAGACAATCGCCGCAAAAAGGGTATAATGGTTTTTGGAAAACGAATATAGCGTCAAATATATAATTTCTCTTTAAAAGAGACCACAGTTGTGAAAATCCCACGATGGAGTTAATAGCATTCAACTGTAATGATGCATTTTCACTAATTATTGATAGAAAATTACTGTTTTTCCTTTAATAAACGTTGTATGCAGGGTGTAGGGTATGTAAACTTCGGCCTGGCCAAAGTTAACAGATTTTGCCTGGGTGGACCAGGCGGTGCGCTAGTTAACATTTGCGCTTTTCCCTAGCTAACCTATAATTTATATTAGGGGACTAAGTGATTGGAATAATTAATTTGGTCTAAGAAATTTGGGATTGAGAAATTTTTGATTGAATGTTGAAAACGGGTATGAAAACCCAAGCACATGGTTAAGATTGTCATAACCTGAATCGTCAACCAAATGGAAATCTAACTACACCCTCACGTTAACCCAAACTTCTTCACACATTCCTCGTCAACACAAATCTCGTCATATTGAAGAAATTGCAGAGCAAACAAAAGAAAAAACTCATGATTTAACAGACGGAAAATCTATATGAGAGGAAATTAAAATAGTCAAAATATGAGCATAAGTATTATTTAATTATGTAGACATCTAAATCTAATATCTAATCTAACTTAAGCTATTTAATAGAAATGGAAAACGAGATTTTTGTTTAATAATTTAGCTACAACAATGCTACACCAACAACGCTGCAACAGGCCTGATGCATCGATGGAGTCAACGTAAGTCCTAGAATGTAAAATTGTTAAAAAATATCTTTATTTTCCATTTCACTAAAATATTTACAAATTTTAATTAAATATGTTAATATGAAAATTATTGTTAAAAGAATTTGAATTTAAATACTATCTATAATACTTAAGAATACTTATGCTAACTTACTTATGCTAACTTAAATACATATATTCACTATATCTACTGTTAAGAAATCCTGTCTTACAATTTTAACGACAACACTTTCATTTGAAAATTATAACATCAGTTGTTATTTTGAGCAACAATGTTAATAACATTTATCACCGTGCTCTCTTCTGTTAATCGCCATTGCGCAATGTTTATGCTCTTTGCGATTTTGAATTGCCTATTGTTTCGTTGAATTTATTTGAATCATCTTAATATTTAGAAATGTTAATTATTTAATTAACGATGAAATAAATCTTTTGTAAATGAAGTTAGCATAATCGAATAGTTTAACTTCTCTAAAGGGTTCTCCAATTATTTATTGTAATTGTTTAGAGAGCATGGTAGGGTGGGTAAAGAACGAGAGAGAGATCGAAACACCTGATCTCTCATCAGAATTGAGAGAGAGATTTTAAAGAACATTTTTTTTTTTTTTTGAGTTAGTTAAGTCTTTGCAAGATACGTGCTGACCCTGTATTTCTTTGGAAGCGTTTCGGTCCAGGAAACTGCCGATGTGGTATCGTTACAGAAAATGGCGCCCAACGTGGGGCTGATACAAGCTATGGCTTTGGCCAAAGATCCTCTAAGTTTTGGTTTTGTTAATTCTTAATATGAACCAACACTTACGCGAGATTGAAAAACTTTGGTTTTTAGATCCGGCCAGCTCCATTAAATAGGTGATAGATTATATTATGATTGAGATCCTCCTGGATTTCCAAGTTCTAATTCTCGCAAAATCAAGTCGTATTGGCCCGGAAGTGGCTTCATGATAATAACTTATTACTTTACCTACTTACCAGTTGTTTTAGTTTTTGTTACTCATGTTTTGTGTGGGAAGAATTTGGGAAGTCTTTCATAGCTTTCTGGAATAATTATGTTTCTGCTTCGTAAGCGATTCGATAGTCCGATAACCGATGGAAGGCATTGTTTCACTCTTTATCTTTCACAAATACATGCTAATTTTTAAGTTCTAGTTTTTTTAAGTTGTTCTGAAAATCTCAATTCTCTTCTGATTAATGTTAAACTATGTCGATAAAGAATGTTAACTTCAAATTATTATTATAACCTTTATTGATTATGGCGGTCCATCACAGCAATGAAAATCTAAATTTTGAAGCATCTGGAACTGATTTGTGTCTAGTTTGCAATGTTACCTTAAATAATTCTCAGCCATTAGTTACCACTAAATGTCATCATCATTTTCATCAAGATTGCTTGATAACATGGTTAGAGAATTCCCCTACATGTCCTCGATGAATGGCCGAGAGATAATTTTTCATCTATGAATCACAATTCTCCAAATGTTTTTTCGGAACACGTTTTTGTAAATAATACCTCTGTAAACTCGGTTTCGTCAACAGCTCTAACGAATAGTAGCAAGGTTGCACATTTAATTAATAATTGGAATTTGCAGTTTAATGGTTTATCTTCAGGCTTGCCTGTAGATCAATTCGTGTATATGGTATCAGCCCTAACTAACGAACCGCGCTCTCACGATCCACTCTCAGCTTCAAACCATCGAGAGCTTACCTACGTATCAAACTCCGACCACTCATTCTTTTTTCCTTCGATCATACAACAGTCAACACGTTGTCTCCGATCATAAATTGACAAAGTACCAAATGCAAATTTCAAGTGATAAAGTACCACGTGCATAGTTTAAGAATTGCACGTGCTATTTAGAATCAGTTTATACAATATACTTTAAAATCAGTGGCTATTGTGTGACTCAACTATTACAACATTTTTGTTGTCGGATTGAGCAAAACCCGTATTGCGTTATTCGCCAAAGAGTACATTTTGCGAACAAAGGTATTTCATTAATATCGGTTTAAATTAGGTTTAACATAATAGCCCTTCATTTAGCTACAATCCAGAGAATGAGTACTCTCCAAATCTCCAAATTGTATAATCTCAACAACATAGTGTTTGAATTATCTGTTAAAGAAGTCCCCGAAAGGTACGTTTTTATACCCTACACCCTGTGGGTAAGGGTATATTCATTTTGTCCTTCCGTTTGTAACGCATTAAAGGAGAGGTCATAGGTATGGAAAAGTATATATATTCTTGATCAGCATCACCTCCTGAATCGATTTAGCTATGTCCGTCTGTCTGTCTGTGTGTCTGTCTGTGGAAATAGATTTTGTGAAGAAACGGTAAGAGATACTGACTTGAAATTTTGGATTTAGTGTTTTTATATTAATAAGCTACTTGTATGTAAAAGCTACTTGTATGCGAAATGGGACGACGGACACTCCCACCTTCCATATAAAGCAAAAGGCGCACTTCCAAGATATTACCAATGGCACAATGCTGCAAACATCAGAACTACTTCGTTTTATGGAAACATGGGCCCTTTCATCAGACAACTATAATATTCCTAACTCACTCTTATTCATAGATTAGATAGTTCTAAAGACAATCGCCGCAAAAAGGGTATAATGGTTTTTGGAAAACGAATATAGCGTCAAATATATAATTTCTCTTTAAAAGAGACCACAGTTGTGAAAATCCCACGATGGAGTTAATAGCATTCAACTGTAATGATGCATTTTCACTAATTATTGATAGAAAATTACTGTTTTTCCTTTAATAAACGTTGTATGCAGGGTGTAGGGTATGTAAACTTCGGCCTGGCCAAAGTTAACAGATTTTGCCTGGGTGGACCAGGCGGTGCGCTAGTTAACATTTGCGCTTTTCCCTAGCTAACCTATAATTTATATTAGGGGACTAAAGGGCGAACTACAATCAAAGCCTCGCATGCTTCGCTTGCCTCGCTTCGCTTGAAGCAAAATTTTTGAGTTACAATGAAAGCTTTGCTTCAAAAGTCAAAACATATGTTATGTGTCAAATTGTCTTGTCAATCTCGAAAATAATAATTTTGTTTGTAAACAAGAAAAATAAATAAAAGTGAAAAATGGATTTAGAAAATTTATTATGGTTGATGGTGGTTCTGATATTGCTCCATGAAGCAAAAGAACGATTGCGGATTTTAAATGGAGGCCGGAGGTTTTGGGTTCGTCCTCTTTATCGGACCCGAGATGTGGATGGTTTATTTGCTGTTACTTTTAACCGCCTTTACACTGAGGACCATGAGCAATTTAAAATTGCTGTGCGAATGTCCACAGATGTATTCGACGCCTTATTGAATTTAGTAAAAGAAGGTTTGTCGAAGAACAGCCAAAGGAAACCAATATCTGCGAAATGCAGATTATTCCTAACCCTCATGTAAGTTGATTACTTACTTGTTTTCAATAAATGTATTCTTACTTTAATTTAAAAATTTGCAGATATTTGGCCCATGGAGACTCTACAAGATATTTGTCGTTGTCATTTAAAATGGCAGCTTCTACGGTTCGGAATATAATAAGAGAGACTTGTGAGGTATTATGGGAAACACTCATGCCGACCTATCTCGCTCTTCCCAACCAGCACGAATGGCGCAGAATTTCGCAGGACTATGAAAACATATGGAATTTCCCTCATTGCGTAGGTGCAGTTGATGGGAAACATATAAAAATTGTATGCCCTGCCAATTCTGGTGCAACATTTTATAATTATAAAGGTAAAAATGTTCATCTAAACTGGTAAAAATATAACTTAATTATTTTCTTTCTTAAACAGGAAGTTACTCGATAGTTCTATTAGCTGCTTGTGATGCGAACTATACCTTTACGGCGGTGGACATTGGAGCGTATGGCTCACAAAGTGACGGCGGAGTTTTGTGGCACTCAGAATTTGGTAAAAGGCTTTTTAGTGATAAATTAGATTTGCCAGCAAATAGCAGTTTGCCAAATTCTGATGTAGACTTCCCATACTTTTTTGTGGGCGATGCGGCTTTCCCACTCCGAAAAAATTTATTGCGTCCATATCCAGGCAGTTTGCTTCCACCGGAAAGAGAAATGTTCAATAAGCGTTTATCAAGGGCCAGAATGACCATTGAGAATACTTTTGGAGTTCTCACTTCCCGGTGGAGAGTATTACTGGGACCCCTGAATATGAGTCCAAGGGCTGCAGAAAGTGTGGTGAAGGCAACAGTCGTCCTTCATAATTTTGTGAAGATGAGCGACGGTTCTTATTGCCCCCCCGATTACTCACATTCTCTGGTTGGCGAGAATGTAGTAAATGGTTTATGGAGGCAAACCACAGAACCTCTGCCACGGGCTCGTCGTGCTACTTCCAACAATGCTACTAGACAGGCGTTTCAATTAAGGGATCAACTTAAAGATTATCTGTTTAATGTAAAAGAAAATACCAATTAATGTTTACTAATAAATATGTTTGTTTTTTAATAATTTAAAGATCATCTGTTTAATGTAAAAGAAAATACCAATTAATGTTTACTAATAAATATGTTTCTTCATTTTGTTTAATTCATGCATTTTTCATTTTTAAAACTAAACTAAAACAAAACTATGACTATGGCAAGGCAGTGCAGTGGTGAAGTCTTTGAATCCTAGCAACAATTGACGAAAATTTCCATAATTTCATTCAACCACATATTGCGTTTCCAAATGTTCATTTACTTTTTGACTGCATATGTTTACCAAGTGTAATTTAATGGAATCTTGGACATCTTCGCCAACTTTACATAGGATTGTTTCGAGATATTTATAAAATGGATCATTCCTTGACCCAGTCGCAAATTTTTCGCGGACTATAGTGTTCACTGTGCCGCATAGTTCGTTGAATTGCTCCTGTGATTCTTCAATGAGCTTTCTCTTGGAACTCCTTGACGCGGCAGATGAACTCCGCTCCTCGCTTGGGGTGAAGTTTGGTGAGACTGGCTCAAAAAAAGGACTGTTTATTTCTTCCAGTTCGCTGCAGTTGCCCGACTCATCCAGTTGGATACTTGAAATAGTACTGAAAAATAATGACAATTAAACTAAACTAAACCAAAAACAATTTTTCATAACGTACGGTCTGGGAGCGACATGGGTTCTCATGAAGTCCATTTGATCCATATAAATCCATTTTTGAAAGATTTCTGTGGCGCCACTTCCAGAGGGAGAGTTCTCTTTCTTCAGTTCTTTAACAAATCGCTCCCTCAGAGTTTTCCATCGTCCCTGGCACTGAACAACTGAAAATATAAAATATTGAAAACATTTATTACAACATTTGTTAACAACTTACCTGGAACATTGCAGGCTGCAGAAATGGATGCCCATGACTTCTCCCTTTTTAATTTGTTTTTATATCCATAATCACGTTTATTAAAAATGCATGGATATTTTGTTATTTCGTTTAAAAGTATTTCTTCGAACGACATTGTTTTATTTTGGGGACAATAATGAAGAAAACTCAACAAGAAAAAAAACAAAACAGCTGTCTCTATCTGTCAAAGCCTCAGAAAAGTTGAAATTTCGCGAACTCGAAGCATGAAGCGAAGCGAAGCATGCGAGGCAATCTTTGATTGTATTCGCCGCCATAAGACTACGTGTATTCAGCTTAAACGTCAAAGCGAAGCAAGCAAGAAAGTTTTGATTGTAGTTCGCCCTTAAGTGATTGGAATAATTAATTTGGTCTAAGAAATTTGGGATTGAGAAATTTTTGATTGAATGTTGAAAACGGGTATGAAAACCCAAGCACATGGTTAAGATTGTCATAACCTGAATCGTCAACCAAATGGAAATCTAACTACACCCTCACGTTAACCCAAACTTCTTCACACATTCCTCGTCAACACAAATCTCGTCATATTGAAGAAATTGCAGAGCAAACAAAAGAAAAAACTCATGATTTAACAGACGGAAAATCTATATGAGAGGAAATTAAAATAGTCAAAATATGAGCATAAGTATTATTTAATTATGTAGACATCTAAATCTAATATCTAATCTAACTTAAGCTATTTAATAGAAATGGAAAACGAGATTTTTGTTTAATAATTTAGCTACAACAATGCTACACCAACAACGCTGCAACAGGCCTGATGCATCGATGGAGTCAACGTAAGTCCTAGAATGTAAAATTGTTAAAAAATATCTTTATTTTCCATTTCACTAAAATATTTACAAATTTTAATTAAATATGTTAATATGAAAATTATTGTTAAAAGAATTTGAATTTAAATACTATCTATAATACTTAAGAATACTTATGCTAACTTACTTATGCTAACTTAAATATATATATTCACTATATCTACTGTTAAGAAATCCTGTCTTACAATTTTAACGACAACACTTTCATTTGAAAATTATAACATCAGTTGTTATTTTGAGCAACAATGTTAATAACATTTATCACCGTGCTCTCTTCTGTTAATCGCCATTGCGCAATGTTTATGCTCTTTGCGATTTTGAATTGCCTATTGTTTCGTTGAATTTATTTGAATCATCTTAATATTTAGAAATGTTAATTATTTAATTAACGATGAAATAAATCTTTTGTAAATGAAGTTAGCATAATCGAATAGTTTAACTTCTCTAAAGGGTTCTCCAATTATTTATTGTAATTGTTTAGAGAGCATGGTAGGGTGGGTAAAGAACGAGAGAGAGATCGAAACACCTGATCTCTCATCAGAATTGAGAGAGAGATTTTAAAGAACATTTTTTTTTTTTTGAGTTAGTTAAGTCTTTGCAAGATACGTGCTGACCCTGTATTTCTTTGGAAGCGTTTCGGTCCAGGAAACTGCTGATGTGGTATCGTTACAGAAAATGGCGCCCAACGTGGGGCTGATACAAGCTATGGCTTTGGCCAAAGATCCTCTAAGTTTTGGTTTTGTTAATTCTTAATATGAACCAACACTTACGCGAGATTGAAAAACTTTGGTTTTTAGATCCGGCCAGCTCCATTAAATAGGTGATAGATTATATTATGATTGAGATCCTCCTGGATTTCCAAGTTCTAATTCTCGCAAAATCAAGTCGTATTGGTCCGGAAGTGGCTTCATGATAATAACTTATTACTTTACCTACTTACCAGTTGTTTTAGTTTTTGTTACTCATGTTTTGTGTGGGAAGAATTTGGGAAGTCTTTCATAGCTTTCTGGAATAATTATGTTTCTGCTTCGTAAGCGATTCGATAGTCCGATAACCGATGGAAGGCATTGTTTCACTCTTTATCTTTCACAAATACATGCTAATTTTTAAGTTCTAGTTTTTTTAAGTTGTTCTGAAAATCTCAATTCTCTTCTGATTAATGTTAAACTATGTCGATAAAGAATGTTAACTTCAAATTATTATTATAACCTTTATTGATTATGGCGGTCCATCACAGCAATGAAAATCTAAATTTTGAAGCATCTGGAACTGATTTGTGTCTAGTTTGCAATGTTACCTTAAATAATTCTCAGCCATTAGTTACCACTAAATGTCATCATCATTTTCATCAAGATTGCTTGATAACATGGTTAGAGAATTCCCCTACATGTCCTCGATGAATGGCCGAGAGATAATTTTTCATCTATGAATCACAATTCTCCAAATGTTTTTTCGGAACACGTTTTTGTAAATAATACCTCTGTAAACTCGGTTTCGTCAACAGCTCTAACGAATAGTAGCAAGGTTGCACATTTAATTAATAATTGGAATTTGCAGTTTAATGGTTTATCTTCAGGCTTGCCTGTAGATCAATTCGTGTATATGGTATCAGCCCTAACTAACGAACCGCGCTCTCACGATCCACTCTCAGCTTCAAACCATCGAGAGCTTACCTACGTATCAAACTCCGACCACTCATTCTTTTTTCCTTCGATCATACAACAGTCAACACGTTGTCTCCGATCATAAATTGACAAAGTACCAAATGCAAATTTCAAGTGATAAAGTACCACGTGCATAGTTTAAGAATTGCACGTGCTATTTAGAATCAGTTTATACAATAAACTTTAAAATCAGTGGCTATTGTGTGACTCAACTATTACAACATTTTTGTTGTCGGATTGAGCAAATCCCGTATTGCGTTATTCGCCAAAGGGTACATTTTGCGAACAAAGGTATTTCATTAATATCGGTTTAAATTAGGTTTAACATAATAGCCCTTCATTTAGCTACAATCCAGAGAATGAGTACTCTCCAAATCTCCAAATTGTATAATCTCAACAACATAGTGTTTGAATTATCTGTTAAAGAAGTCCCCGAAAGGTACGTTTTTATACCCTACACCCTGTGGGTAAGGGTATATTCATTTTGTCCTTCCGTTTGTAACGCATTAAAGGAGAGGTCATAGGTATGGAAAAGTATATATATTCTTGATCAGCATCACCTCCTGAATCGATTTAGCTATGTCCGTCTGTCTGTCTGTGTGTCTGTCTGTGGAAATAGATTTTGTGAAGAAACGGTAAGAGATACTGACTTGAAATTTTGGATTTAGTGTTTTTATATTAATAAGCTACTTGTATGTAAAAGCTACTTGTATGCGAAATGGGACGACGGACACTCCCACCTTCCATATAAAGCAAAAGGCGCACTTCCAAGATATTACCAATGGCACAATGCTGCAAACATCAGAACTACTTCGTTTTATGGAAACATGGGCCCTTTCATCAGACAACTATAATATTCCTAACTCACTCTTATTCATAGATTAGATAGTTCTAAAGACAATCGCCGCAAAAAGGGTATAATGGTTTTTGGAAAACGAATATAGCGTCAAATATATAATTTCCCTTTAAAAGAGACCACAGTTGTGAAAATCCCACGATGGAGTTAATAGCATTCAACTGTAATGATGCATTTTCACTAATTATTGATAGAAAATTACTGTTTTTCCTTTAATAAACGTTGTATGCAGGGTGTAGGGTATGTAAACTTCGGCCTGGCCAAAGTTAACAGATTTTGCCTGGGTGGACCAGTTAACATTTGCGCTTTTCCCTAGCTAACCTATAATTTATATTAGGGGACTAAGTGATTGGAATAATTAATTTGGTCTAAGAAATTTGGGATTGAGAAATTTTTGATTGAATGTTGAAAACGGGTATGAAAACCCAAGCACATGGTTAAGATTGTCATAACCTGAATCGTCAACCAAATGGAAATCTAACTACACCCTCACGTTAACCCAAACTTCTTCACACATTCCTCGTCAACACAAATCTCGTCATATTGAAGAATTTGCAGAGCAAACAAAAGAAAAAACTCATGATTTAACAGACGGAAAATCTATATGAGAGGAAATTAAAATAGTCAAAATATGAGCATAAGTATTATTTAATTATGTAGACATCTAAATCTAATATCTAATCTAACTTAAGCTATTTAATAGAAATGGAAAACGAGATTTTTGTTTAATAATTTAGCTACAACAATGCTACACCAACAACGCTGCAACAGGCCTGATGCATCGATGGAGTCAACGTAAGTCCTAGAATGTAAAATTGTTAAAAAATATCTTTATTTTCCATTTCACTAAAATATTTACAAATTTTAATTAAATATGTTAATATGAAAATTATTGTTAAAAGAATTTGAATTTAAATACTATCTATAATACTTAAGAATACTTATGCTAACTTACTTATGCTAACTTAAATATATATATTCACTATATCTACTGTTAAGAAATCCTGTCTTACAATTTTAACGACAACACTTTCATTTGAAAATTATAACATCAGTTGTTATTTTGAGCAACAATGTTAATAACATTTATCACCGTGCTCTCTTCTGTTAATCGCCATTGCGCAATGTTTATGCTCTTTGCGATTTTGAATTGCCTATTGTTTCGTTGAATTTATTTGAATCATCTTAATATTTAGAAATGTTAATTATTTAATTAACGATGAAATAAATCTTTTGTAAATGAAGTTAGCATAATCGAATAGTTTAACTTCTCTAAAGGGTTCTCCAATTATTTATTGTAATTGTTTAGAGAGCATGGTAGGGTGGGTAAAGAACGAGAGAGAGATCGAAACACCTGATCTCTCATCAGAATTGAGAGAGAGATTTTAAAGAACATTTTTTTTTTTTTGAGTTAGTTAAGTCTTTGCAAGATACGTGCTGACCCTGTATTTCTTTGGAAGCGTTTCGGTCCAGGAAACTGCTGATGTGGTATCGTTACAGAAAATGGCGCCCAACGTGGGGCTGATACAAGCTATGGCTTTGGCCAAAGATCCTCTAAGTTTTGGTTTTGTTAATTCTTAATATGAACCAACACTTACGCGAGATTGAAAAACTTTGGTTTTTAGATCCGGCCAGCTCCATTAAATAGGTGATAGATTATATTAGAATTGAGATCCTCCTGGATTTCCAAGTTCTAATTCTCGCAAAATCAAGTCGTATTGGTCCGGAAGTGGCTTCATGATAATAACTTATTACTTTACCTACTTACCAGTTGTTTTAGTTTTTGTTACTCATGTTTTGTGTGGGAAGAATTTGGGAAGTCTTTCATAGCTTTCTGGAATAATTATGTTTCTGCTTCGTAAGCGATTCGATAGTCCGATAACCGATGGAAGGCATTGTTTCACTCTTTATCTTTCACAAATACATGCTAATTTTTAAGTTCTAGTTTTTTTAAGTTGTTCTGAAAATCTCAATTCTCTTCTGATTAATGTTAAACTATGTCGATAAAGAATGTTAACTTCAAATTATTATTATAACCTTTATTGATTATGGCGGTCCATCACAGCAATGAAAATCTAAATTTTGAAGCATCTGGAACTGATTTGTGTCTAGTTTGCAATGTTACCTTAAATAATTCTCAGCCATTAGTTACCACTAAATGTCATCATCATTTTCATCAAGATTGCTTGATAACATGGTTAGAGAATTCCCCTACATGTCCTCGATGAATGGCCGAGAGATAATTTTTCATCTATGAATCACAATTCTCCAAATGTTTTTTCGGAACACGTTTTTGTAAATAATACCTCTGTAAACTCGGTTTCGTCAACAGCTCTAACGAATAGTAGCAAGGTTGCACATTTAATTAATAATTGGAATTTGCAGTTTAATGGTTTATCTTCAGGCTTGCCTGTAGATCAATTCGTGTATATGGTATCAGCCCTAACTAACGAACCGCGCTCTCACGATCCACTCTCAGCTTCAAACCATCGAGAGCTTACCTACGTATCAAACTCCGACCACTCATTCTTTTTTCCTTCGATCATACAACAGTCAACACGTTGTCTCCGATCATAAATTGACAAAGTACCAAATGCAAATTTCAAGTGATAAAGTACCACGTGCATAGTTTAAGAATTGCACGTGCTATTTAGAATCAGTTTATACAATAAACTTTAAAATCAGTGGCTATTGTGTGACTCAACTATTACAACATTTTTGTTGTCGGATTGAGCAAATCCCGTATTGCGTTATTCGCCAAAGGGTACATTTTGCGAACAAAGGTATTTCATTAATATCGGTTTAAATTAGGTTTAACATAATAGCCCTTCATTTAGCTACAATCCAGAGAATGAGTACTCTCCAAATCTCCAAATTGTATAATCTCAACAACATAGTGTTTGAATTATCTGTTAAAGAAGTCCCCGAAAGGTACGTTTTTATACCCTACACCCTGTGGGTAAGGGTATATTCATTTTGTCCTTCCGTTTGTAACGCATTAAAGGAGAGGTCATAGGTATGGAAAAGTATATATATTCTTGATCAGCATCACCTCCTGAATCGATTTAGCTATGTCCGTCTGTCTGTCTGTCTGTCTGTGTGTCTGTCTGTGGAAATAGATTTTGTGAAGAAACGGTAAGAGATACTGACTTGAAATTTTGGATTTAGTGTTTTTATATTAATAAGCTACTTGTATGTAAAAGCTACTTGTATGCGAAATGGGACGACGGACACGCCCACCTTCCATATAAAGCAAAAGGTTTTTATGAGATATCTGTTGAACTATGATACCTATCGAGATGAAATTTTGTGTGCGATCATGTACGACCAATACGAGTTTAAAAGACAAAAATGGAAAACATCGCCCATCGGACACGCCCACCTGCCATAAAAAGCAAAAGGTTTATATGGGATATCTGGTGAACTGTGGTATATATCGGGATGAAATTTTGTGTGTGATCATGTATCACCGATACAAGCTTACATGCAAAAAATGGAAAAGACCGCCCATCGGACACGCCCACCTCCCATTTTGTCCCCATTGAAATGAACATCTGAAATCGGAAAAGCAACTAAAGGCACATTATGATTTTGAGCAACACAAAAAATCATCGATTCAATTATTCTTCCATATATTGCAGAGCTTTAATGCGCACTTCCAAGATATTACCAATGGCACAATGCTGCAAACATCAGAACTACTTCGTTTTATGGAAACATGGGCCCTTTCATCAGACAACTATAATATTCCTAACTCACACTTATTCATAGATTAGATAGTTCTAAAGACAATCGCCGCAAAAAGGGTATAATGGTTTTTGGAAAACGAATATAGCGTCAAATATATAATTTCTCTTTAAAAGAGACCACACTTGTGAAAATCGCACGATGGAGTTAATAGCATTCAACTGTAATGATGCATTTTCACTAATTATTGATAGAAAATTACTGTTTTTCCTTTAATAAACGTTGTATGCAGGGTGTAGGGTATGTAAACTGGCCTGGCCAAAGTTAACAGATTTTGCCTGGGTGGACCAGGCGGTGCGCTAGTTAACATTTGCGCTTTTCCCTAGCTAACCTATAATTTATATTAGGGGACTAAGTGATTGGAATAATTAATTTGGTCTAAGAAATTTGGGATTGAGAAATTTTTGATTGAATGTTGAAAACGGGTATGAAAACCCAAGCACATGGTTAAGATTGTCATAACCTGAATCGTCAACCAAATGGAAATCTAACTACACCCTCACGTTAACCCAAACTTCTTCACACATTCCTCGTCAACACAAATCTCGTCATATTGAAGAAATTGCAGAGCAAACAAAAGAAAAAACTCATGATTTAACAGACGGAAAATCTATATGAGAGGAAATTAAAATAGTCAAAATATGAGCATAAGTATTATTTAATTATGTAGACATCTAAATCTAATATCTAATCTAACTTAAGCTATTTAATAGAAATGGAAAACGAGATTTTTGTTTAATAATTTAGCTACAACAATGCTACACCAACAACGCTGCAACAGGCCTGATGCATCGATGGAGTCAACGTAAGTCCTAGAATGTAAAATTGTTAAAAAATATCTTTATTTTCCATTTCACTAAAATATTTACAAATTTTAATTAAATATGTTAATATGAAAATTATTGTTAAAAGAATTTGAATTTAAATACTATCTATAATACTTAAGAATACTTATGCTAACTTACTTATGCTAACTTAAATATATATATTCACTATATCTACTGTTAAGAAATCCTGTCTTACAATTTTAACGACAACACTTTCATTTGAAAATTATAACATCAGTTGTTATTTTGAGCAACAATGTTAATAACATTTATCACCGTGCTCTCTTCTGTTAATCGCCATTGCGCAATGTTTATGCTCTTTGCGATTTTGAATTGCCTATTGTTTCGTTGAATTTATTTGAATCATCTTAATATTTAGAAATGTTAATTATTTAATTAACGATGAAATAAATCTTTTGTAAATGAAGTTAGCATAATCGAATAGTTTAACTTCTCTAAATGGTTCTCCAATTATTTATTGTAATTGTTTAGAGAGCATGGTAAGGTGGGTAAAGAACGAGAGAGAGATCGAAACACCTGATCTCTCATCAGAATTGAGAGAGAGATTTTAAAGAACATTTTTTTTTTTGAGTTAGTTTCAGTGTTCCCCCCAAACTGTCCGTCCGTCTGAATTTAGTAATCATAATTTTTTTTGTTAAGCACGTATATTTTTTTTCGAAATAACGATCGGCCTTAGAAATATGGAAAAGAACCCGACCCCATCCGGCGAGCTAAGTCTTTGCAAGATACGTGCTGACCCTGTATTTCTTTGGAAGCGTTTCGGTCCAGGAAACTGCCGATGTGGTATCGTTACATGGCGACATGGCGATTTCAATCTGCTCTAAACCATAGCCTATCACATACTGAGCAAACATAACCGAATTGGATATTTATGAATTTTTTCATAAACTCGTCGTGAGCTTTTTTTATGATGGTGGAAACCAGAATATAAACATTCCTGATTTTCAGAGTTCACTCGTTTCTAAGTAGTTGATTGTTGGTCAATAATTCTATTCCGCAAAACCCTTTGCCGTATTCTGTAATCGCGACAATGCTCTGCTGATATTTTAGCGTATTTTCTTAAGCTCGTTATATTTTTCTCAGTGGATTGTACCTGTTATCGATTAATAAGAGAAGTCAGAAAATATATATTTTTATTACATATTACAGTAAATATTAATTTTACTATATTATTGATTGACAAGTTCATTGTTATTTGCGCAATTGAGATATGTACGAAGTATTAGAAAATCTACGTTATTTTGGGAGTCACTTCCCGCAGTCCCTCTCCGCTCCATTTCTTTTCGATCCGTTTAAAATGTTTATTTACATTTAATGATGCAAGTAAACACGTGTTCCTTTAGACGTTTGTCATTCATTCATAGAACCTCTACCGCGCTTTGTATGCACGGCTTTATTCGCGTTGATTGGAAGCCATTGACCCAAGTTTATAAATGTAAATTAAATATGTTTTATTTATTTTATTTAAGAAATAAATTTAAGAAATATAATGTTTCTTTATATTTATTTTTTTAATAATTCATTACCAAACAAATCCTAAAATTAATTCATGAATAATATTTTCAAACATTGAAAATTGGATTCAATTGAAATGATGCGAGTATGATGCGAGTAAAGCATTTACGCATAAGCATGAATAACTTTGAGCGTCCCATATAATGTTTCCTTATACTCAGAGCAGGGTTACCGAATAAACTACAATCGAAGTGTTTCACTTCACTTTGGATCCAAACACTACGGCACTTCACTTTTTCGAAAAACACTTCACTATACGCAGATTTCTTGGAAATTTATAGCTAATTTTGTCGCGAAATCTGAAATTAAGTTTTTGGCTAGTTTTTGGAGACTTGGACTAAAAATCATGAAATCACTTCACCACATTCCAGAACACTTCACTTTTTCCACTTTTGCACTTCGCTCAAAAGTTCTGGCGCGGCAACCCTAACTCAGAGTGTGTGTGCGTATACTCAGAGTAGTGTGAGAAAGACATAGTTTAATGTCTCAGTATATTTTTGTATATATAGTGTCTCTGCTCATTTCGTGTCGCGACCTTGAAAACAACGCGCCCATAGAAGTTTCACTTCAAAAAGGGTAAGGGTGTAGTGTGTACACATAAGTCCACACCGCCGACCCTATTTTGTATATACATGTAAACAAATCCAGTGACACACTTACCAGCGGTGCTCCGTCAGCTCCGTTTCATGGTCACTGACGGACTACAACAACAACACACATAATATCTAATTTGCTTGCGCTACATTTTCGGCATGCGCCGCGTTTCTTGTTGTTGTTGTTGCGATCGGCTCGGACATTGCTCGCCGAATTTGTGGGCACTTGAGATGCACTCAAATGCCCGTGCCCGAATCCTATTCGTCAAACCAAATAATTGTAACATGAATCCTTTCTTGGATTCAAGTGCACTGGATTGAAGGGGATACCAAACATGTGAACAAATTTAGCAATAGTTAGAATAGAGTAGATATAGTTTAACTGTTATACCAATGTATGTACCAATTATTGTATAAAAGGACTCCACAGCCCACCAATAAATTCTGAATTAATCTCAAGGCAATTAACGTTGTTTGACTTTATTTCTCTTGTCGCTCTAGGCATTAGCCGATTGAACGCGACGACGTTCTTGGTTTACCAAGTACGAGCGTCAAAAACTTAGGACCCTCTATCTGCACATTCTGCAGTGGGATTCTCATCATCTCGAACCCCGGTTCTATTATAGCGTGCTTTCTAACCAAAATATTCAGTACACACTCTTCAAAGTTGTACGATACGAAAATAATCGCCTTAAGTTAAATTTGCTTAAAAAAGTACTCTGGCTGCAGTTTTGGGTGTAGGGTATATAAACTTCGGTGCGGCCGAAGATAATGCTTTTTCTAGTTTTAGTTTAGTTTAGTTTCATTCTGAATATTTTTAATATTTCAATACATTAAATTTAACATTTGCAATATGCAAATATATATAAATATTAGCGCAGCTTATATGAAGTGCCATCACTTCTTTTTTGGTTTAAACGTTGCTCTGTCAATTTTCTGCGGATTTGATTTTCCAGTTGGCCGTTTATTCAAATATGAATTTCGAAGCAAACTCATTTCTATTTTCAATACATTCAAAAGTTTTAATATAAAAATTAGAGGTCTCGATACCCGGGCCTTTTTTGGGCCCGGGCACCGGGACCTTGCCCGCACATGCTCGTCGGGCGGGCGCCCGGTCCGATTATTCGAGCCGATACGAGCCGTCGAGTCTTCGTGGACAAACACGAAGCAGGTAGAGAAGAGAGAGGGAATGGTTTTTGAGCGTTGTGCGTCGCTTTTGGTTTTATGACCATTTGTGTGTTGTTTTGTTTTTTGTCTATTCGTTTTGTTTTTGTTGTTTGACTGCGTGCGCTTGTAGCTGTTGGTTCTTTGTTTTGTATGAGTTTGATGATGTGTTTTGATCAGAGTTCGTAAAATACCAATCAGTTGTACTTCATCCCTGAAATAAGGCTCAGCTCACGAGCCGTAATTTTACCACACATGAGCGAGTGGTATTTTACCACTCACGAGTGGTATCAATCCAATCGCTCAGAGTGGTAAACATACGACTCACGAGTGGTATTCTTGCTCACGAGTGGAAAGAATACCACTCGTGAGTTGTATATGTGTCAACAAGAATACCACTCGCGAGTGGTATATGAGTCATCAAGAATACCACTCGGGAGTGGTATTTCCTGGTCGGGTATCGTATATTTCAGCCGAACAGCCAACCGAATGCGACTTCGTGCATATATCTGTTTTCTACCTAACTTCGTCTCTTGGGTGACCACAACAACAACAGTAGCTACAATAACAAATGAAATGTGATGTTTGTCGTCCTTTTTATTATTATTATTATTACTTGACGAAACTGAAAAAGTGCCGAAAATTTGACTGTTGAGGTTTACACAAAACATACATGAATCAAAAAAAAAGTTAAATGTGATTCCTACAATGAAAAGTAATAGTATTTGGAAAAAATGTTCCGTTGGAATTAAGTAATATTTGATAGTTCTGCACCCTTGTTCATGACCTGAAGTGTTTTTTACCCCTTTATAATAAAAACAGGTACCTATTTGATATCTATATCTATTTCATTGCAATTTTTACAAAACCAAAACACAAAAGAGAAATCAGAAAATATATATTTTTATTACATATTACAGTAAATATTAATTGTACTATATTATTGATTGACAAGTTCATTGTTATTTGCGCAATTGAGATATGTACGAAGTATTAGAAAATCTGCGTTATTTTGGGAGTCACTTCCCGCAGTCCCTCTCCGCTCCATTTCTTTTCGATCCGTTTAAAATGTTTATTTACATTTAATGATGCAAGTGAACACGTGTTCCTTTAGACGTTTGTCATTCATTCATAGAACCTCTACCGCGCTTTGTATGCACGGCTTTATTCGCGTTGATTGGAAGCCATTGACCCAAGTTTATAAATGTAAATTAAATATGTTTTATTTATTTTATTTAAGAAATAAATTTTAGAAATCTAATGTTTCTTTTAAATTTAATAATTCATTACCAAACAAATCCTAAAATTAATTCATGAATAATATTTTCAAACATTGAAAATTGGATTCATTTGAAATTTACAAAGCGTATGATGCGAGAAAAGCATTTACGCATAAGCATGAATAACTTCGAGCGTCCCATATAATGTTTCCTTATACTCAGAGCAGGGTTACCGAATAAACTACAATCGAAGTGTTTCACTTCACTTTGGATCCAAACACTACGGCACTTCACTTTTTCGAAAAACACTTCACTATACGCAAATTTCTTGGAAATTTATAGCTAATTTTGTCGCGAAATCTGAAATTAAGTTTTAGGCTAGTTTTTGGAGACTTGGACTAAAAATCATGAAATCACTTCACCACATTCCAGAACACTTCACTTTTTCCACTTTTGAACTTCGCTCAAAAGTTCTGGCGCGGCAACCCTAACTCAGAGTGTGTGTGCGTATACTCAGAGTAGTGTGAGAAAGACATAGTTTAATGTCTCAGTATATTTTTGTATATATAGTGTCTCTGCTCATTTCGTGTCGCGACCTTGAAAACAACGCGCCCATAGAAGTTTCGCTTCAAAAAGGGTAAGGGTGTAGTGTGTACACATAAGTCCACACGGCCGACCCTATTTTGTATATACATGTAAACAAATCCAGTGACACACTTACCAGCGGTGCTCCGTCAGCTCCGTTTCATGGTCACTGACGGACTACAACAACAACACACATAATATCTAATTTGCTTGCGCTACATTTTCGGCATGCGCCGCGTTTCTTGTTGTTGTTGTTGCGATCGGCTCGGACATTGCTCGCCGAATTTGTGGGCACTTGAGATGCACTCAAATGCCCGTGCCCGAATCCTATTCGTCAAACCAAATAATTGTAACATGAATCCTTTCTTGGATTCAAGTGCACTGGATTGAAGGGGATACCAAACATGTGAACAAATTTAGTAATAGTTAGAATAGAGTAGATATAGTTTAACTGTTATACCAATGTATGTACCAATTATTGTATAAAAGGACTCCACAGCCCACCAATAAATTCTGAATTAATCTCAAGGCAATTAACGTTGTTTGACTTTATTTCTCTTGTCGCTCTAGGCATTAGCCGATTGAACGCGACGACGCTCTTGGTTTACCAAGTACGAGCGTCAAAAACTTAGGACCCTCTATCAGCACACTCTGCAGTGGGATTCTCATCATCTCGAACCCCGGTTCTATCATAGCGTGCTTTCTAACCAAAAATTATTCAGTACACACTCTTCAAAGTTGTACGATACGAAAATAATCGCCTTAAGTTAAATTTGCTTAAAAAAGTACTCTGGCCTGCAGTTTTGGGTGTAGGGTATATAAACTTCGGCGCCGCCGAAGATAATGTTTTTTCTAGTTTTAGTTTAGTTTAGTTTAGTTTCATTCTGAATATTTTTAATATTTCAATACATTAAATTTAACATTTGCAATATGCAAATATATATAAATATTAGCGCAGCTTATATGAAGTGCCATCACTTCTTTTTTGGTTTAAACGTTGCTCTGTCAATTTTCTGCGGATTTGATTTTCCAGTTGACCGTTGATTCAAATATGAATTTCGAAGCAACCTCATTTCTATTTTCAATACATTCAAAAGTTTTAATATAAAAATTAGAGGTCTCGATGCCCGGGCTTTTTTCGGCCTGGTTATGCTCGAAAGGGGCCCGGGCACCGGGGCCAGGCCGCACATGCTCGTCGACCCGGGCTTCTTTTTTGGTTTAAACGTTGCTCTGTCAATTTTCTGCGGATTTGATTTTCCAGTTGACCGTTGATTCAAATATGAATTTCGAAGCAACCTCATTTCTATTTTCAATACATTCAAAAGTTTTAATATAAAAATTAGAGGTCTCGATGCCCGGGCTTTTTTCGGCCTGGTTATGCTCGAAAGGGGCCCGGGCACCGGGGCCAGGCCGCACATGCTCGTCGACCCGGGCGTCCGGTCCGATTATTCGAGCCGATACGAGCCGTCGAGTCTTCGTGGACAAACACGAAGCAGGTAGAGAAGAGAGAGGGAATGGTTTTTGAGCGTTGTGCGTCGCTTTTGGTTTTATGACCATTTGTGTGTTGTTTTGTTTTTTGTCTATTCGTTTTGTTTTTGTTGTTTGACTGCGTGCGCTTGTAGCTGCTGGTTCTTTGTTTTGTATGAGTTTGATGATGTGTTTTGATCAGAGTTCGTAAAATACCAATCAGTTGTACTTCATCCCTGAAATAAGGCTCAGCTCACGAGCCGTAATTTTTCCACACACATGAGCGAGTGGTATTTTACCACTCACGAGTGGTATCAATCCAATCGCTCAGAGTGGTGAACATACGACTCACGAGTGGTATTCTTGCTCACGAGTGGAAAGAATACCACTCGTGAGTGGTATATGTTTTAAACAAGAATACCACTCGCGAGTGGTATATGAGTCATCAAGAATACCACTCGGGAGTGGTATTTCCTGGTCGGGTATCGTATATTTCAGCCGAACAGCCAACCGAATGCGACTTCGTGCATATATCTGTTTTCTACCTAACTTCGTCTCTTGGGTGACCACAACAACAACAGTAGCTACAATAACAAATGAAATGTGATGTTTGTCGTCCTTTTTATACATTTTTTAATTTGACGAAACTGAAAAAGTGCCGAAAATTTGACTGTTGAGGTTTACACAAAACATACATGAATCAAAAAAAAAGTTAAATGTGATTCCTACAATGAAAAGTAATAGTATTTGGAAAAAAAGTTTCCGATGGAATTAAGTAATATTTGATAGTTCTGCACCCTTGTTCATGACCTGAAGTGTTTTTTTACCCTTTTATAATAAAAACAGGTACCTATTTGATATCTATATCTATTTCATTGCAATTTTTACAAAACCAAAACACAAAAGAGAAATCAGAAAATATATATTTTTATTACTTATTACAGTAAATATTAATTGTACTATATTATTGATTGACAAGTTCATTGTTATTTGCGCAACTGAGATATGTACGAAGTATTAGAAAATCTGCGTTATTTGGGAGTCACTTCCCGCAGTCCCTCTCCGCTCCATTTCTTTTCGATCCGTTTAAAATGTTTATTTACATTTAATGATGCAAGTGAACACGTGTTCCTTTAGACGTTTGTCATTCACTCATAGAACCTCTACCGCGCTTTGTATGCACGCTTTATTCGCGTTGATTGGAAGCCATTGACCCAAGTTTATAAATGTAAATTAAATATGTTTTATTTATTTTATTTAAGAAATAAATTTTAGAAATCTAATGTTTCTTTTAAATTTAATAATTCATTACCAAACAAATCCTAAAATTATTCATGAATAATATTTTCAAACATTGAAAATTGGATTCATTTGAAATTTACAAAGCGTATGATGCGAGAAAAGCATTTACGCATAAGCATGAATAACTTCGAGCGTCCCATATAATGTTTCCTTATACTCAGAGCAGGGTTACCGAATAAACTACAATCGAAGTGTTTCACTTCACTTTGGATCCAAACACTACGGCACTTCACTTTTTCGAAAAGCACTTCACTATACGCAAATTTATTGGAAATTTATAGCTAATTTTGTCGCGAAATCTGAAATTAAGTTTTAGGCTAGTTTTTGAGACTTGGACTAAAAATCATGAAATCACTTCACCACATTCCAGAACACTTCACTTTTTCCACTTTTGAACTTCGCTCAAAAGTTCTGGCGCGGCAAACCCTAACTCAGAGTGTGTGTGCGTATACTCAGAGTAGTGTGAGAAAGACATAGTTTAATGTCTCAGTATATTTTGTATATATAGTGTCTCTGCTCATTTCGTGTCGCGACCTTGAAAACAACGCGCCCATAGAAGTTTCACTTCAAAAAGGGTAAGGGTGTAGTGTGTACACATAAGTCCACACCGCCGACCCTATTTTGTATATACATGTAAACAAATCCAGTGACACACTTACCAGCGGTGCTCCGTCAGCTTCCGTTTCATGGTCACTGACGGACTACAACAACAACACACATAATATCTAATTTGCTTGCGCTACATTTCGGCATGCGCCGCGTTTCTTGTTGTTGTTGTTGCGATCGGCTCGGACATTGCTCGCCGAATTTGTGGGCACTTGAGATGCACTCAAATGCCCGTGCCCGAATCCTATTCGTCAAACCAAATAATTGTAACATGAATCCTTTCTTGGATTCAAGTGCACTGGATTGAAGGGGATACCAAACATGTGAACAAATTAGGCAATAGTTAGAATAGAGTAGATATAGTTTAACTGTTATACCAATGTATGTACCAATTATTGTATAAAAAGGACTCCACAGCCCACCAATAAATTCCTGAATTAATCTCAAGGCAATTAACGTTGTTTGACTTTATTTCTCTTGTCGCTCTAGGCATTAGCCGATTGAACGCGACGACGTTCTTGTTTACCAAGTACGAGCGTCAAAACTTAGGACCCTCTATCTGCACATTCTGGGATTCTCATCATCTCGAACCCCGGTTCTATTATAGCGTGCTTTCTAACCAAAATATTCAGTACACACTCTTCAAAGTTGTACGATACGAAAATAATCGCCTTAAGTTAAATTTGCTTAAAAAAGTACTCTGGCTGCAGTTTTGGGTGTAGGGTATATAAACTTCGGTGCGGCCGAAGATAATGCTTTTTCTAGTTTTAGTTAGTTTAGTTTCATTCTGAATATTTTAATATTTCAATACATTAAATTTAACATTTGCAATATGCAAATATATATAAATATTAGCGCAGCTTATATGAAGTGCCATCACTTCTTTTTGGTTTAAACGTTGCTCTGTCAATTTTCTGCGGATTTGATTTTCCAGTTGGCCGTTTATTCAAATATGAATTTCGAAGCAAACTCATTTCTATTTTCAATACATTCAAAAGTTTTAATATAAAAATTAGAGGTCTCGATGCCCGGGCCTTTTTTGGGCCCGGGCACCGGGACCTTGCCCGCACATGCTCGTCGGGCGGGCGCCCGGTCCGATTATTCGAGCCGATACGAGCCGTCGAGTCTTCGTGGACAAACACGAAGCAGGTAGAGAAGAGAGAGGGAATGGTTTTTGAGCGTTGTGCGTCGCTTTTGGTTTTATGACCATTTGTGTGTTGTTTTTTTTTGTCTATTCGTTTTGTTTTTGTTGTTTGACTGCGTGCGCTTGTAGCTGTTGGTTCTTTGTTTTGTATGAGTTTGATGATGTGTTTTGATCAGAGTTCGTAAAATACCAATCAGTTGTACTTCATCCCTGAAATAAGGCTCAGCTCACGAGCCGTAATTTTACCACACATGAGCGAGTGGTATTTTACCACTCACGAGTGGTATCAATCCAATCGCTCAGAGTGGTAAACATACGACTCACGAGTGGTATTCTTGCTCACGAGTGGAAAGAATACCACTCGTGAGTGTATATGTGTCAACAAGAATACCACTCGCGAGTGGTATATGAGTCATCAAGAATACCACTCGGGAGTGGTATTTCCTGGTCGGGTATCGTATATTTCAGCCGAACAGCCAACCGAATGCGACTTCGTGCATATATCTGTTTTCTACCTAACTTCGTCTCTTGGGTGACCACAACAACAACAGTAGCTACAATAACAAATGAAATGTGATGTTTGTCGTCCTTTTTATTATTTTAATTTGACGAAACTGAAAAAGTGCCGAAAATTTGACTGTTGAGGTTTACACAAAACATACATGAATCAAAAAAAAAGTTAAATGTGATTCCTACAATGAAAAGTAATAGTATTTGGAAAAAATGTTCCGTTGGAATTAAGTAATATTTGATAGTTCTGCACCCTTGTTCATGACCTGAAGTGTTTTTTACCCTTTTATAATAAAAACAGGTACCTATTTGATATCTATATCTATTTCATTGCAATTTTTACAAAACCAAAACACAAAAGAGAAATCAGAAAATATATATTTTATTACATATTACAGTAAATATTAATTGTACTATATTATTGATTGACAAGTTCATTGTTATTTGCGCAATTGAGATATGTACGAAGTATTAGAAAATCTGCGTTATTTTGGGAGTCACTTCCCGCAGTCCCTCTCCGCTCCATTTCTTTTCGATCCGTTTAAAATGTTTATTTACATTTAATGATGCAAGTGAACACGTGTTCCTTTAGACGTTTGTCATTCATTCATAGAACCTCTACCGCGCTTTGTATGCACGGCTTTATTCGCGTTGATTGGAAGCCATTGACCCAAGTTTATAAATGTAAATTAAATATGTTTTATTTATTTTATTTAAGAAATAAATTTTAGAAATCTAATGTTTCTTTTAAATTTAATAATTCATTACCAAACAAATCCTAAAATTAATTCATGAATAATATTTTCAAACATTGAAAATTGGATTCATTTGAAATTTACAAAGCGTATGATGCGAGAAAAGCATTTACGCATAAGCATGAATAACTTCGAGCGTCCCATATAATGTTTCCTTATACTCAGAGCAGGGTTACCGAATAAACTACAATCGAAGTGTTTCACTTCACTTTGGATCCAAACACTACGGCACTTCACTTTTTCGAAAAACACTTCACTATACGCAAATTTATTGGAAATTTATAGCTAATTTTGTCGCGAAATCTGAAATTAAGTTTTAGGCTAGTTTTTGGAGACTTGGACTAAAAATCATGAAATCACTTCACCACATTCCAGAACACTTCACTTTTTCCACTTTTGAACTTCGCTCAAAAGTTCTGGCGCGGCAACCCTAACTCAGAGTGTGTGTGCGTATACTCAGAGTAGTGTGAGAAAGACATAGTTTAATGTCTCAGTATATTTTTGTATATATAGTGTCTCTGCTCATTT
>JAFDUT010000040.1:0-124835 GCA_017309665.1 Coelopa frigida | reverse complement strand
TCACCAACTCATATCACAAACACGCGAATGAATGACAAAATAAATCATGTTAAACACGAGTTATACACTTGAGAGCGAACGGACGGTGACGATGACGAAGGATGATGGTGGGGTGTGGGAAAATATGCAGAAAATTTACAGAAATAATATCGACAACAACACCGCTAACAACAACAATTTCAACAACAACAATATCGACAACAACTGCATCGTCAACAACCACCAGGGGGACAAATTATTTTATGGCAAGCCCTAAGCGCTGCCAACCGTGCAACATGATTTGCTTATTCGCCAACGATCCGCGAACACGATGGAGGCCGGACACAAGAAGGGGTGGAGTGGGAGGTGGAAGGAGAGGAAGAAGGAGAGGAAGAAGGAGAGGTCGTCCGAGCGTTGATGTAAATCGACGAGGATGGACCCGAGGGCGGAAATGGTTATCAGGAAATGGGTTAGAGGGTGCTGAGGAAACCAATGGAGTTGAGGTAAAGAGAAACCAAAATAGAGGGAGAAATAGAGAGGAGAAGGACGGAGAGAGGATGTGAGCAAAAGCTAACAAACAATGCAGTTGGATGAGGGGCAACGGAAATCAGCAACACTTTGTTTGACGATAACAACGACTACAGCTGCAACAACAAGAAGGACAACAACAAATATAATAACGACAACGATGACAACAACGTCGAAAACGACAACATCTGCAACGATGAATAAAGTTTGTTAACGGTTTTTTGTTAGAAAATATTGAACAAACTTTAAATTTTAAATGGTATTTCGATTTAAAAACTATGCCGAAAGTGAAAAAATTCTACTGTATCTGTACGAATTTCGTCTACTTCGGTTCGTATATGAATGATTTGTTAGACAAATTTCCTCACACTATTTTTGGTTCAATCAACGATCGATTTTCGCAGTTTCTTGTTGATATCATAAAACTATCACAAACTCTGCATCTCTCTCCTTTTTTCCCTTCGAAAATTCAGGACATTTTATTTCTGCATATCACGGAAGCCTTTTATTTCAAATTTACTACATATTGAATATGTTTTGAATTCTATGCTTCTATCAAATTGGATCTTTACTTTCAGCTATTGCGATCTCTTTCGCTCTGTCTCCAAATACCACTGACAGACTCTTTCTTTCTCTGTGCTCCTCTAACTATCTCTATCAGCTCCATCCAACCATATATTTTCTCTTTCACCACTCTCTTTGGCTGTCTGTTTGTTACTCTATCTTATTTGCTCTTATTTACTGAATGTTACGATTCACGGCTTTCGCTTCCTCCTCTACTATAGCTTCCTCCAACATTAGTTTCTTCATCATCGCCTCCTTCACCGCTGACCTCATTATTTCCTCATCCTTCCACTTGGAATCCTTTCTTCTCTCTATCGAACCCCTGCGACTTTCATCGACCCGTGATTGCGAGAACGATCTCTCCCTCGTTCCACGACCCTCCATTCAACGACCTCTAGTCCCTCCTAAGAAGAATTTAGATTTTATCGAAAGCATTTTCGACCTCAAGGACCTAAGTGCCAGCAGTCTTCGCTGGGTGCTGTACCAATGTTTAGTTCTTTACGAAGTTGAGGTCGTGATGTGAACCGTAGAAGCTCATTAGCAAAAATTGCAACTTCCAACTAAAACACAAGCTATAACAAAAACATAAACTAAAGCATCAAAATACAAAAATAACAACATAATCTAGAACGACAATAAAAACACCAACAACTAGTAAATGTCTACAGTTCCCTCCGCAGAATAGCATTCCTTGAAGTAATTTTTGAAAATTTCTTTGAAGTGTTTCACGAGGTTTCCTCCATGTTAAAGACACCAGCATCGTGCATTCTGTGTAAGAGTGTGTGAGTGTGTATGGGAGTGCATGAGAGTATCCTTCAGAATAAAGTGTTGTTCTTTTTGTTGTTACAGTTGCTTGTCACAGTTTTTTTATTCTATTTAGTGTGTTGAAAATATATAATTGTGTTTAATAAGGTTTAAGTTGCTGCTAGTTGTTGTTCATTTTTGTTGTTGTTTCTGTCACGGGACGAGGTCAGTGACTTCGTCATTTGAGCTTATATTTACTTATATTCATCCCATTTTATCTCATCTTCTCTGGCTCGATCTCTTTATGAGGATCTTAATTTTGTATGAATTTCTTCAAATCGTTTCGTTCAATGCAGAGTTTTGCATAGTCATGTTGTTGCTTTTTTGCTAATATTGTCATACTATTGTTGTTTTCATATTGTTTCCATTGTTTTCTGTATCACTGTCAGTCGCATTTCAAACTGACGTCGCATCGACCCCGTCACTCGAGCATAAAAAATAGAAAATGCAATCTCTCAATGAGTCTGTTGCTCGCCGGTGCATATGAACAGAGTCCGACAGAAAGGCAGACCGACAGACCAATGGACGGAAAAACGGACAGCTGAACAGCCGGATGACCGGATCGATAGATGAGCCAGCGAATGGACGGATCCTCGACATTCGAGAGGACAATCAAAATTATAATTTTTTACATTGCTTGTAATTCAGATTTCGTCCTCTGGAGAGAGAAATCAAATATTAAGAAATAAAAATTTTTAAATTTTAAGATACAATTTTTCGAAATATTTGTTAGTAATTATTTTTTTTACAAAAACTTAAATATTATTAAATATTTTTAGTTCTTACAGATTTTTTCACAAAAATTTTTTAGTCATACATTTTTTACAAACATTTAAATATTAGTAAAAATAAATTTACTTCTTATACATTTTTTCACACAAAAGTACTTTTCTTGTAGCAAATTTTAAAGTAGGTTACATTTTAAAATATATATTTTTTAATCAACATCAAAATAATTTCAGTGTATGGGAGCGATAGAAGATCGGAGGAAACACTCGCTGCAGAAACAATGACATTTGGAATGACAACAAAATCAACAATAATGAGAAACAACATTCAAAACAACAGCCGAAACCAACAACAACAACAACAGCCGTATCAATACAAGTACAACATCGTATGAACAACATTTTGAAATTTGAGAAATGTCAGCAACATCATCAACACCAGAGCTACAGCTACAACCTAAAATTAAAACAAAAATAAAAAAAAATACACCAGGACACTCAAACAACATCCGGTCGTAAATTTGAACGTTGTCCTTTGAGCCTTCAAAAATGTAAAAATTCCACAAATATAACGAAAAATTAGATGTAGAGAAGAAAGGGCAACGACGATTGAACGGGAAGGAAAATGTGAGAGAATTAGTTATGGTGGGCGAATGTGACGAAATGTGAATATGATGATGACAACGAAAGACGTCGTCTATACATCGTCCTTAAGACGTTCATTAAGGATTATAATAAAGCATGTGTCTCCTACTACTATCTCTCTCTGTTTCTCTCACTGTTGTCTCAGACTGATAGAGAGTAAGCAACCATCCAGATTCCTTTCCTAACACCCCTCATTCTACCCGCCTGCTTGGCATTCATTAGCGAGGTGTTATTAGAAGCAGCGGAAATTTCTCTTCCACATCTTTCACCCATCTACCCGTCAGTATACCCGTCTGCCTCTATTCTTCTTCTGTTCCTTCGTTAAATGTCCCTTGTGTATCATTTTTCATAATCAACGAATCCAGAACCCGACGACAAGTAGAAGGTCAAGGGTCCTTGTCCATTCAGGATGCCTCTGCAGCTTCTGCTCATTAGAGCTTGATGACTGCTTCCGACCCACGGAAAAGACAACCGTGAATTCCTGAAGAGTCAGACAGTGGATTAGGAGAATGTGTGCCGCTCCCACTTGAATGAAATACTTTCATGGGATGCTTCATAAAGAGAATTAATTACATCCTCCTCAAAGAATGTCACGCAGTTTGAGGCCAGTCTCTTCCCAGTCTCACTCCTACTCTCTCTCTCTCTCACGTTTGCTCGCGTCTTTCTTTCACTCCCTCTCTCCATCTCTTCCCCCTTTCGAGATGTCGAGTGGGAGAATGAAACACTATTATATTAAATTAATTTTATTTTTCTTTAAATCCAGCTGAATAAAAATGTAATCAACAATTCATACAGTAAAATTTTCGTTTTCAGAAATAATAATGTAATAAAAATGCATTCCAATATTATATTTAATTACAACCATCGATAGCAAAAACAACTTTGAATTACGGAATTTTTTCGAGAAGAACTTAATATGAAAATTTGTCATATTTGAGAAAAATTCCAGCGCTCAGTTTCGATGCTGATGGAAATTTTTCCGCCCACCCAAAGGCCAAGCACATTCCATACGCTTTTTCCATCTAACATTCTTTCGGTTCATCCTCCTCTCGATGTCTATATCAGTGTTCTCGACTGCTCGGGTATTGAGCAGTCCGAGCAGTCCGGACTACTCGGATGCTCGGACCTTGCCCGAGCCGGCTCGGACCTTTGAGCCGGCTCGGACCTTTGAGCGGCTCGGACCTTTGAGCGGCTCGGACCTTTGAGCGGCTCGGACCTTTGAGCGGCTCGGACCTTTGAGCGGCTCGGACATTGAGCCTGTCCGTCCGTATGCTCGGGTACTCGGTCTCTCGATCATCTTCGGGTGAACCATTCGGGAATCTTCGGGTGGACCATTCGATAATCTTCGGGTGTTAGGTAGAGACCCTCTCTCTCTCTCTTTTTTCGAGAGAAATGTTTTTGAGCGTGGTGCGTCGTTTATGGTTTACGACCATTTGCGTTGTTTGTGTTTTTTGTCTATTTGCTTTGTTTGTGTTTTTTGACTGCGCGACGCGTGGTATTGTTGTTGGTTCGTTGCTTTGTATGTATACATGTGTTTTTATGATCCTTCGCATTGCGTGAAATGCGTGCATATGAGAGTGTGAATCTTCGCATTTGGCTGCGTAGATTGATGATGCGCGAATATGAATGGACGCGTGAATGGATTAATTTAATCATATGTACCTGATTATTACACTTAGAAAAATTTAAATGTTTCAGAAATCCTTTTTTATTTAAGATTTTATTTATGACTTTTATATGAGATCATATTTTGACCTGTTTGATTTATTATATTATAATATTATTATAATCAATTTTTATGAGCTTCCATGAGCTATTACCCAAAAATGCGAATATGTTAATATTTCTGCATCAAAATAAAGTCCATTTAAATTAACAAAAATAAAGTGTTTTCTTATTCAATCTATATGTATATTAAGCTTTCTTGATTGAATATTATAAAAACAAAGTTTTATTTTTAAAAAATACATTTTCGTTTTAATAAAAAACTAAAATCTTAAATAAAAAAGGATTTCTGAAACATTTAAATTTTTCTAAGTGTAATAATCAGGTACATATGATTAAATTAATCCATTCACGCGTCCATTCATATTCGCGCAT
Source organism: Coelopa frigida (assembly GCA_017309665.1). NCBI lineage: Eukaryota > Metazoa > Arthropoda > Insecta > Diptera > Coelopidae > Coelopa > Coelopa frigida. Next base: position 119,487 of record JAFDUT010000040.1, on the reverse strand, counting down.
CATCAATCTACGCAGCCAAATGCGAAGATTCACACTCTCATATGCACGCATTTCACGCAATGCGAAGGATCATAAAAACACATGTATACATACAAAGCAACGAACCAACAACAATACCACGCGTCGCGCAGTCAAAAAACACAAACAAAGCAAATAGACAAAAAACACAAACAACGCAAATGGTCGTAAACCATAAACGACGCACCACGCTCAAAAACATTTCTCTCGAAAAAAGAGAGAGAGAGAGGGTCTCTACCTAACACCCGAAGATTATCGAATGGTCCACCCGAAGATTCCCGAATGGTTCACCCGAAGATGATCGAGAGACCGAGTACCCGAGCATACGGACGGACAGGCTCAATGTCCGAGCCGCTCAAAGGTCCGAGCCGCTCAAAGGTCCGAGTCGGCTCAAAGGTCCGAGCCGGCTCAAAGGTCCGAGCCGGCTCGGGCAAGGACCGAGCGCTCGGACATTTAAGGCTCGGGTGTCCGGACAGGTTCAAAGGCTCGAGCTGAAATCGAGAACACTGGTCTATATCCTTCTCCCTCGCTCCTGTCTGTTGTTGTCATTCCATTTTTCCACGCTGGTTTCTTTTTTTTTTTGTTGCCGTATATGTTTTTTTCTGATGGGTGATTTTTCTCTCTCTCGATGATTTTGTGAGCAAATTTTCTCCCTTTTCGTTTTGTCCAACTCCTTTTTTTCGAAAAATTTCAATTCAATATTTCTCTCATTTGCTGTCTCTCCACCTCTTCCTATTGTTTCATGCTTCGTTCGTTGCAGGACATCGAATTGTGGCAGTGGTAAATTAATAAAGGAGGACTTAGTGATGAAGAGTGATGAAGCGTCCAGAAATAAGTAACGAGCACAATATTTCTCTACGATTAAAGAATTTGACTTGAGTTGACTCGTCTTGTTATATTTGAAACCGAATCAAGATTAATGAGTGAAAGAGAAAGAAAACGGAGGAAATACTAAGCAAGAAATGAACAAAATTGGAAAGAAGAGAGAACATATTCAATTAGGTTTCATTTAGCGAGCTTTTAATGACATCTTCTTTTTCCGTTCTGAGGATTTAATCCGACACTTTGTTTGTTCTCTCACTTTATCGCCTGCTCCTTCTCGATCTTGCCATTACCTCTTTCTTTCTCCCCCACGCTCTCTCTCTCTCCATCTCCCCCTCCATCTCATTATCTTTTTAGTCCATTGACTGTTGGTCTGTTTCCCTATTGCCTGTCTCTGTCTACAATGGTGACAGTTGCAACAATACTTGTTGTAGTCGGAGCCATAACAGCAACATTGGAAGCCAAAAACTCCGCAATAGCAGGGTCAACAACAGCAACCTCTGCACTTGGCCGCAGGAACTCGAAGTTATGCTTCATATGCGGTTTTCGCTGCCGCTCACACCTAGTGTTCGTCCGAGTACGAGTAAAAGTACTCGTATACTCGATTAAATGGCACGATAAACGATTATTTTTTGAATCGACTAATTGTTACAAATAATTTGACGGTACCGACTAACTTGACAATATATTGAAATATTTTATTTATTTATAATTTTGATACAAAAATGCATTAGAAAAATACATTACAAAAATTCTAGGATGATTTCCTCGACTTTTGAAGGGATCAAACAAAATAAATAAATTAAATTATCTACATAATATTTGATTGAATATAATATTTTACTGTTAACTGTTAGTTAAAAACACATTACGTCAGCTTTTAGTTTCTAGAGGCGCTAAAAGTGCAGGTTTTCGTGTGTATATGTACGTATATGTGAAATGAGTACGAGTACGACTATACCGACTTTTAAACCCGATTACTTCTTTTTGCACCGATTTTTAGTTGAAATTTTGTTTTTGACTACTCGCATCGACTACATACAGGAATGGGAACGTCACTACTCACACCCTTACCTCGTTCTTTCCTTTTCCGACGATAGAAAGGGGTCGAATTTATTTCATTATTTTCATTTTCCCCTTTCTCCATTGCCAATGACCACTCCGACCAGTCTTTCCATTCTTCTCACCAATGTGCTTGATGAAGAGAAATTGAGTAGTTTGTTCAGAGATATTCTCTCTCTCTCTTCTCGCATAGAATATTCACTCTGCAGTTATGCATTTTCGCCTCCCTATTCAAAAATTTTCCTAAGTTTTCAAAATGAAATTTCAAAATTAAACTTATTTGAAACCAATAATTTTTGGATTTCAATATAAATACACATATGTCGATACTGTAACGATGCAAAATCGGGGTCACGCTCGCCGGTGTCCAGGGCTCGTGTCACAAACATTTATAAATCACAAGTTCTATAGTCTTAGTTCACAGTCTTTATTCTTTTCATCAACACTTAATCTATTACAATGTGTGCTTAATCTACGTGAGGTTTTGCATGCGCGACGGCGACGGGTGGTCACGGTGGCGATGGTGACAGATGGCTCGGCTACGACGTTTCTTGTCCGCGCGGTTGACGGCGTTCGATGCCTGTCCGACGGAGGCATGCGTGATTACGCGAGAGATGTTTGAGCGAATCGTGCGTGAGTGATTGACGCATGAGCTATTCATGCATGAGCGATTTATGCATGAGCGATTGATGCATGAGCGAGTGATGCATGAGCGAGTGGTGCATGAGTGATGAGTGTATGGATGCTTGATGTGCGTATCAAGTGGACTTGACCACGACGATGCGACCTCGGAGTCTCAGATGGAGACCCCTAGTCTTCCCGGAACCCCCTTGTCGAAGCCCAAGCCGATTGGACGTCAAAGACTCAAAACAAGCCCCTAATCCTCTCCAGCTTCGGTGGACTTGACCACGACGATGAGACCTCGGAGTCTCAGATGGAGACCCCTAGTCTTCCCAGAACCCTCTTGTCGAAGCCCAAGCCGATTGGACGTCGGAGACTCAAAACAAGCCCCTAATCCTCTCCAGCTTCGGTGGACTTGACCACGACGATGAGACCTCGGAGTCTCAGATGGAGTCCCCTAGTCTTCCCGGAACCCCCTTGTCGAAACCCAAGCCGATTGGACGTCGGAGACTCATGCCCCGTCTGGTCGCCGTGTCGCGTAGTAGGTGGTTGTCTCGCCATGCAAAACTAATTATTAATTCCAGCCGAAACTTAAATCTACTTTATTATTACTACAATTAAACTTAAAAATAAGGCCTCCAATGGCAACTTACGACTAAAACTGAATACGGCCTTCGTTGGCAACTTATAACTACAAATTAATCCTAAGCACAAAATCCATACTACAAAAAATTGAAAAATGTAGGGGGAAAAAGGGATCATCCCATTTTCCTCCTTACAATACCAATAACCACAACTTTCAATTCCAATAACAACAATTTTCAATTACAACACAAATAATATCAACAATAAAACGATAACAACAAACTGTATGGAAAGGATTCGAAATAGAAGTAATTCAAAATGAAATTCTGTATATTTTCAATCATTTTCGAATTCTCAAAGGAAATTCAATTATTTTTTCTTTCCCCTACTTGCATTTAAAACAGTTGCAACAAGCTGCAGGGAACCCCTGTGAATGAGACTTCCTCTATATACCTCTCTTTTTCGCAGAAACCCTCTGTGGTTTCCTGCATGCTGTGTATGTAAGTATTTGTGCGTGTCATTTAATTTTCCTAACCCTGCTTCCTTTTTTTCCATTTCCTCTTCTGCCTGGGTTTAAATGAAATCTGGGAAACTGGGCTGTTGCCGAAATTGTTTGTATTACTGTTTAATTATTATTGTTGCATTGTTGTTGATGCATTTCATTTGAAAATTGTTATGTTGTTGCATTTCTATTTGAAAATGCAAATCTGAAGACTGCAAAAGCAATTCACAATTTTCGTCTACTCTTCTCCTGAGACGCTTCTTCTCATTCTAACTCTTGTTTCTTCTCTCTCTTTCCCTCTAGCTCGTCTTCTCTCGCCCTGCAACCTGATGCCTCTAAAATTTCTCAAAAGATGTGTCGATGAAGTGAAAGGCAAACACCTGGGGTTGAGGGAGCCAACGACAGAGGTGGCGATAGAAACCTCTTCACACGATAAAACAATAACAACAGCAACAACAATCCTGTTGACGACGACGATCATGTTGCTGATACAGCAGACTTTGCTGCCGCATGAGGAGGAAGAGGCGGAGTCGGTTGTTCTCGATGCTGGCTTCCTTTGTTATTCAATTGTTCCTGTTCTTGTATTATTTTTGTTGTTATTCTTGTTGATGTTCGTGTAGTTTTTGCTACTGTTGTTGCTATTGTTTTTGCTTCTGTTGTTTTTGCACAACACGAGTCCTTTGCATTTCGCTGAACTCTTGTGAATTCAATTAAACTCTAGGAAATTGAAATGTGCTTCAATGAAGAACATTGTTTATTGGCCTCCCCCTCACACTTCATTCTCCATTTCTTCTCCTCCACTCCTTCTTCCTCTCAGTAGTTGTCAGTTGGTCTTATTTGCAGAAGAGGAAACAAGACTCAGTCTGAAATAATCACAAAAAACCAATACAATACTAAGAATTTTATGAATAAGACGACAATTCTAATTGAATCGAGAGTGCAATTGTTCAATTGTTTCCATCTCCCCCCTCTCAGTCTCTTTCTCTGACACTCAATTTTCCTTCAAGAAGTTCATCAACAATCAGTTCCATCTCACTCTGTCTCTTTCTCATTCTCTTCTCAGGCTCTTGAAGAACTCTTTATATGGAGTTTGCCTTCCACTCCTATCTCTCTCTCTCCATCTCTCTTTATCTTTCATTTATTTTCTATTTTATTATTAAAAATCTTTCTTGAACTGTCTTTATCCATCTCTCCATTCCTCTCATAGAATTCTTTCACTCCATTTATCGTCTCACTAATTTGGCTTTTATTTGTTTTAATTGATGGTTTTGTTCTAGTTATATATACGTGCTTTGTATAAATAAATAAAAATATTTGGAATTTTATTATTATTCTTGTGTATTTGTTGTTTTTGGATTTATCTTATTTTTTGGTTATTGTTGTTATGAATGGCATCCACTTGAATTGCACTCACATTCGAATAGTAATTAAATTGACAAACGCTTAGTTTAGTGAGGGCGTGTTTGATTCTCTCCCATAGCTGCCTGTTTCCCTGTCTCTGTCATTTCTCTGATTTCTTCTCATTTCTCTCATTTCCCATCAGTCTTCAACTACAAATCGATTACCGATGTTTGCATTGAATTCATTTCGGTCACCATCATCTCCTTTTCATTTGACTGTGCGGTGAAACTTATGTGGGATGGTGGCATTCGGTAAAGCGTTAAGTCCTTTTAAAGTCAATAAACAACAGTCGTTTATCGTTTCCGTTTTCCTCTTTCCTTCCACCACGTGTCCTTTTTCTTTTCTTTCCTTTTCTGAATCTTTCTCCTCCCTCACTGGTGGAAGAGTTTTAGGTAAGTACATTTCTGTAATTTACTTACTCTCTAGCACGGATCCTACGCCTTCTTCTCTTCTGTCTCCTCTGTCTGTCGCTCACACTATCTCTTTCCTCTCTCTATCTCTATCTTGATCGCTCTCTCTCTCTCATTTGTCTCCAGTGTCAGTCGCTAATTTTTCTTGCTTTAAACGGATTGACTTCTTATCCTGACGACTTGGTTGTCACCTCGTCGAGCTCAGGTTAAACTTTAGACTAAGTCGAGGACATTAGTTGGAAGAGTGAGAAGCAAAGTGGGAGGGAGAGTTGAGTTAGTTAGTGAGAGGGAGAATGGTTACTTTGCATCGTGCGCCGTTAAAGCTTTTATATACTCACAGGATTATGCAAATTCTCACGTGATTCATTGCGATCGACATTTCTCTCAGATATGAATAAATTTTACTTCATCCTCGCTCATTTCCTCTCTCTCTTTATCTCGTTCTCCTACTCTCTATCTTTGGCGTTTTCAAGACTTCCCTCATCCTCCAACGTAGCAATGTGGTGCACATGTGTCTTGTCGTCCTTGCGTTCAAGGATTCGCTTATCGTATGGTGTCCTCATGAGTCCTTCACTCTTCGCTTTCAACTCCCTTTCCTTCACTCCCTATCATTCTCCCGTTAAGATTACTTCCTCTTATTCGCTATCTTTCAGAATCCTTCGTCCTCTCGTTAGATGTTTGTTTGAAATCGTAATTTTTCATGTTTTATTTTGTGTTTCATGACATTTTTGTTGTTATTGTTATTTTTATTTCACTTGGTTTTATTATATTCTTTTGTACTATTTAAAGTATTGTGGTTGTTGTTTTTTGTTGGGTATTGTTGTTTTAGTCCTGTCACTCTCAACGTGGTCGTCATCTTCGTCATGTCATTCTCGTATTTGTTGTTGTGGGTGCTTTCTATTGTTGTTGTTGTTGATTTTGTGTTTTACTTGTTTTTGTTCCTGATTTTTTTTTATTTTGTTTTTGCTATGTAAATTATGTGACGGAATTTGTTTTTATTTTTGTTCTTGCTTTTGCTGGTGTTTGTTTTCTGTCCCCAACATTTTTAGGCGTATCCATTGTTTTTTTGTATTGATTTTTAAAAAATTGTTTGAACGGGTTCCACACCATGTCATATCAAAAATTTGTGGGCGGATCCATTATTAATTGTCATCATCCCAAATAAGTTCCAAATTTCATTAAAAGCAGTTGAGCCGTTTAGGCTCAGATTGTGTCACAAACAGACAAACCAACACTTGATTTTATAATAGGGGTATTCAGACTCAGTCTCGTAGGAGCGTAGAATACGTGAAATTGTTTTTGTAATCTACGATTCTACGACTCATCGATTCCACGCTCGTACGCGAGTTGTACCTCTCGTAGAACGCGTAGAACGAATTTTGTAAATGTTGCCAACCTTTGCAGTGAAAACAAAATATAAATATTTTTGCAAAAAAGTGAAATAATTGTGAATAAAACAACTAACAAAGCACTCAAAATATGTTAAAGTATTATAATACACAATTCCATTAAAACTTTCGAATTTCTGTGAACAAATTTCCGATAGTACTATTTTTAGGCCGCAAACTTTCGATTCATCTGAGAAAAAACAATGCAGTGGCAACATTCTTCAATTCGTCATTCAATTGTTATTTCTTGAATCCGAAAATTTAATAAATTCATTCATATTCACATAAAACATCATGCATTTTGGAACATAAAACTATTTATGTCTAAATAATTATGTTATAGAATGCGAAAAGGAGAAATATGAGCAACTAATAAAACGATTCAACAATGATGTCAATATATAACAATACATTTTCTTTTGAATGAAAGGGATTTTTCAAACTATAGTTGGACCAACTTTTATATAAAATGAGAAAATTTGTGTGCGAGGTTCACACATTTTAATTATAATTTTTAGAATTATACTAAAAAACATTTTTTTTAATATATTTATGTATGAAAAATCATAAATTATTATAATATTTCTCAAAAATGAGCAATCTTTTCAAAAATATGCAACACCTCTCAAATCACTTTACGCCGTCTAATCAGGTGTTCAGACATGTTTAGAGTACGAGACTTACGAGTACGAGCCTACGAGACTGAGTCTGAATACCCCTAATATTAATAGGGATGGTAGTAGACAGTAGTGGAAACATATGTTGCCGTCACTTGGCCCAATAAACGAATTGGGTTCTGTTTTTTCGAATTTGGGGCACATACAAACAAATTTTGTGTGTAGTCATGTACCACTGCTACGAGTTTACAAGTCAAAAATGGAAAACATCGCCCGAGACGAGTTTACAGGACTCGCCTAATAATAATTAGTGATGTATATGCTGATAATTAACATATCTCATGCCAAAATTAAAAGAAATCGGTTATTAACCAATCCTCCTACCGATATAACCTTCATATATCGAATTATGTTTTTATGTATTAGATCCGTTCTAAGAAAAAGTAAATTCGGAAAAAACCAAAAAATATTCAGCATACTCTTCAAAGATGTACGATTATTTTCAAAAAATAATCGCCTTAAGTGAAATTCGGATAAAAAGGTTCTCTGCTGCAGTTTTGGGTGTAGGGTATATAAAGAAATTGAAGATTTTATAAATTGGCTCTGCACTTGGAAAATAATACTCGTTGCAACGGTCGATTTCCACGACTTGTTCTGAAACGCTGCTGCTCCGTAAACCGAAGTGGCAAGGCAGATAACCCCTCTGCTAGGGTATATCTCAACAGGAAGCTGATGAGCCAAAGAGACTCTTGCCGATAAGTCAAATCCAGGGTCACCAGGGCCACCTGCCACCAGGTGACCTGCGCAAATCAGCGGCCGAGTGACCTGCATAAGCTTGCAATACGTGGGCTTGGGGAAATTTTTCCGGGTGCCAAGATTGCTGTCCCCAGGGACCAGATTTCATGTAGGTCCCGATCAAAGGCCTTGTTGACTTCCCTGCCCAATGTGGACCTCCCTACCTCCAACTGAAAGGTGACAAGGGTGTTAGAGCCCATGGACAGACTTAGAGAAATCTTCACAAATGTTCGTAAACCATAAGCGACGCACTACGCTCAAAAATATTTCTCTCTAAAATAGAGAGAGTCTCTACCTATCACTTGAAAATACTCGAGTGGTTATCCCGAGGATTCCCGAATAGTTCACCCGAAGAGCTCGATCATTCGAGTATGCCCGAGTAGGATCAAAAGACCGAGCAGACTCGAAATTCCTCGAAAGCCCGAGCGGTTCGGGCAATACCCGGGTGACCGAGTGACCCGGGCTTTCCGGACTTTTCAATACCCGGGCAATCGAGAACATAATATCATGCATAAAATGCGTCACCGCAGCTGCCGTCGACCACCTCATTTTCGGATTCCATAAATTAGTTCACACCTCGGCATCGGATGCCGGCTTTGACCGTAACCAGGGTTGCCATACTAAATCAATATTGCTTAAAAACACGCATTTGCGTGGCCAAGACAACACAAACCGTTGACCCCTGACCCATGGAATGGATTCTGCATTGGTTGCACCAACCATTTTCCCCTTCTACTATACATTTATTTCGATTTTGAGCGATTTTTCCCCAATGTTCATGCAGCTTAACAACAAAAACAACACAACCACCAATCAACAACAACAAATACTTCACAGTAACCGAAAACACCGACCTCGCCAAAGTTATAAAAAACAACAAAAACAAATTATATGAATAATTATTTCAGCATTTATTTTGAATAGTTAATAATTTATTATTTTTGCCTCATTAAAGTGAACACATTTGGAATATGAAACCGAATTTAAAATTTAAATTAAAATTGATAGACTTAATAACCGGAATCACATATCACAAAATTGTTGATGATTATTATTTAAAATTATTTAAATTTATATTCTAATCGCAAACTCATATGATTTTATTTTTCACATTATTTTATTTATGAAATTATTTATTTATTATTTTTCCACACAAAAATTGTTACTAAAACAAATGTCATAATTTTCACGTGATAATTTTAAAAACTTTTTAATATTATTTAATGACACTTATTATGAGTTCATTCATTAAGTATAGAAACGAATAGTAAAAATATCATATTTTAAAAATAAAATTTTAAACTTCAAATAAAAAATGAATTGATGAAAGTAGTTACCAACATATTGTAAAATAATAAATTAAAAACTTTCAACAGTTTTTGGCATCGTAAACTCACGTTCCACGTCAACATCATACACACACAATACATATGGGGGGAAGCATCAATAGAAGTTGGGAACAAATTGCAAAATTTGGAAATTATTTAAATTCAAATGAAACAACACATGTTAGACAATAAATTTCACACGAACACATACAACTAACACTTTCACTAGAACCCCAAAAAGAAGTAGAAAATTAATTTGAGAATGTTCACTGCAGAAACCAAAAACTTTTCGTAAACCAAATTCACACTAACAAAATGGCACGTGACAAAAATTTTAGGTGTGAGTGAGAATTTTCAGGACAACGAACAACAAAAACAACTTGGATAACAACAACAGCAACACGGTGAACAACAAAATCCTACAATAGGACAAGTCCCGAGACTAAAAATTGCAAGCACGCACGTTTAGAAATGTCGCGTAGTCACTGCGACACTACACGGCTTGTGTGTGTCTGTTTGATATGTGGTAAATGAGTTTAACACCTGCGACGCAACAGCACCGGGCGGTACGGGAGAAGGCAGATAAGGCAACGTCCCTGATTGTTCTCAACTTGGTGAGTTCCAGGACCATCCTTATCCCTGCCTAATCCAAGTTGATCCACAGCCTCCTCGTAGAGCCCTGGATAGCTACCCAACAACCATGGAGATAGTGAACCAAAGTGTGCAGCGATCAAACCCCTCAGTTTTGAAGTTGTGGCGTTCGGCATGGAACCCGCTGACATAAAAAAGGTTCTTCAGTGAAGCCGAACAACAATCCTCAAATAAAGACGACCCCCGACCAAGCGTTTTAAGGACCATGATTTATGGATATGCTCCTGGAATGTCCGGACCCTCTATAGGGAAGGTGCCACTATCCAGCTGGTTGATGTCCTCGAGAAATACAAGGCTGACACCGCTCTACACGAAATGCGATGGACGGGACAAGGTTGCTCCAAAATGCAATCCAGTGATGTCTACTCAGCTGCTATGCGACGAAGCACCAATTTGGTATCGGATTTGTGGTTGGGAAGAGACTACGCCATCAAGTCTTCGGGTTCACCCCAGTCGATGAACGGCTTGCCATAATCCGCATCAAGGCTAAATACCACATTAGCCTAATTTGTGCAAACATTCCGACGGAGGAGAAGGACGATGAGACCAAGGAGCGTTTCTAGTTTCCAGTGTTCTGGACGTACGCTCCATCCGAAGCGCCTCGGACCACTACCCGGAGCAGCCAATGTTCGCAAACGCGGAGGGAAGAGAAGCATATTTTCTGGCGCAAAAAGAGAGAAACGGGAAGACGTGAGTGCGAGTATATCGAAATGCACAGAGATAGGAATGAGACCCGAAAATTTTTCCAAAGGTTACAGCGCATATCCAAAGGTTTCAAGACTGGACGAAAATCGGAATCTGGTTACAGATGTCCAGGGTACACTTCTCAATGTTGACGACGGAAACAATTCCGCCAGTGGAGAAGAATAACCGGATCCGCCGGTTGCCGACGGTGGCGTAGATATAACACCGCCCGACTATAACGAAGTTTTAATAGCCATTACTAGGCTGAAAAGCAACAAAGCCGCAGGTGTTGTCGAACCGCTCGCCCGACCGGAGGCGAAGAGCTTTAAAAGGTGTATGCACCTGCTCTTATGCCAAATATGGTCAGATGAATGCATATGGTCAATGCTTTCATCCATTTTTACATACAAATAGCTTATTTATATAGAAATATTAAATCCAAAATTTCAAGTCAGTATCTCTTACCGTTTCTTCATAAGATCTATTTCCACAGACAGACAGACATAGCTCAGGAGGTTACGCTAAACAAGAATATGAAAAAATATGAAAAAACGTGAAAACGATGAAGGCCTTAGGGAAAGATAAGCAACAAACAGAGGATCCCTTCCTCTTCCACTTCAACAGATGAATTGAAAATGAAAATTAGTTCGAAATAAAATTGATGCTCGGGGGATGGAAATCACAACTACACAAATATCTATAGTTGCAGGGAACGTACAGAAATAGTAAGAAATATATACTTCACTATGTATGTATGTATTTCTTACTCTTACGCAGAATACTATACTGATGGACAGACACTTACTTGTCCAACACATACGCAAACACAAACCACTTATGCACATACACTTTCTCACTTCCCTAGCTTACCAAACCCTCAAGAGGTACTGAATCACGTACACATAAAGTCGAATTAAAACCGCCCCAAGTCGGTCCTGGTTTGAAGATCCCAGATCCTGTTACTCGACGAAGTGTTGCAAAAATAGACGAGCACCTCGGGAGACGGCCGTGAATTGATGTAGGAAGAGGCGAGGGAAAGAGTCACGTGTGAGAGAGAGAAGAAAAAAGACTGAGGACTAGATGGAAAGTGTGAGGTAAAGGGACAGCGAGTCGAATGATAAGATGGCCTTTGTGTCGACCTGCCGGGGTGTGAATTGAATTTGAATTTTCTTAGCACATCATCGCCGCAAATCCCAAACTCATGGTTAACCAATCGAAACCCCGAATTCGGGATCAATTCTTATTTGACAATTTGTGGCTTTCGGTTGAAGTTTGGTTTGAAGAAGCTCCATGTAGCCGGCGGTAGAAGGACATTGGTAGGTTTGACGTTTGTATCTTCTGCGAAAATCGGTATTATTTCTCTCAACAATTGTAACAATGGACAGCCTGGAGCTGTCCGCAATTCTCTGGTTATCACTTTATCACAAATTTGGAATCTCATTCTACACATCATTTGCCCTCTCTATACTTCTCCAGGATGGTTTCCTTCCTTCCTCTCATCACATTAAAATTTCACACGTGCGTCCGAAGCTAAAACGACCTTCTGTTTGCCAGTTGGAGTTCGAGAGTACACACAATCATACTCTTCATCTCTTTGACTTCATATTATCCCTCTCTCTCTCTCTTGTGGTAAAGGTATCGAGTTTAAATTGCTAAAAATGAGATGTTTTTCGTTAACAATAAAAAAATATATATATCAGCAGAAAAAAGGTTTTAACGAAAAGAATGAATGTATATTTGTATGTGTGTGAGAGATGAAAGATCAAATAACACTTATAGTCGAGGGCAAGGCGATTTAAACGATCCATAACAACGCAACCCCATGGAAATAACAATCCAGACGGGATCAATGAAAAATGGTTCATTAACTGATGATTGTGTGAGTAAATGAAGAGCAGGCGCTGATTTAGAACATGATCAAAGTTATATTACAATATTTTACGAATTCTGGTTTTCACGACTTCAAGGCCTGCAACTATGCGATTTCGCCCACTATACGTTTGAATACCAAACAGCTACCAACTTCACTTCAACTTCACACCTACCGACAATAAAAAAAAATCAAAATAACGAGAGCGCGAACGAAAAATAAAATCTAATCGTTGCACATCCTGCGACTAAGAATCCTGGCGTCGTAATTCACGCCAACTGAAAAAAAGGATTTCGTTATCCTTTTGTTGCAAGGGCACGGAGACTGTTTTTGTTTATATCGTTGTTGTTGAAGTAATGGTTGTTGTAGCTGTAGCAAATCTAAGGCAATAAATTCAGCAGCTTGCACAGAGATGCAAAAACAGACAGTGAGGGAGAGAGAGAGTGAGTGAAACAGATAGTGATAGACAAAGTGAGAGACAGATAGACAATCTGAGACACACAATGATGAATTGCTCCAAACTTCGGTGTTGCCAAAAATGCGCCTGTGGGCAATAACTCACTCACACCGTGACAGCAATTGCTGCACTCACATACATTGAAAGGTATACAGTGATGAACAACAACAGCAAGATGGAGATGAAGCACAAGGTAAATTATTTTGTGAGGCGTCAAATTAGCAACACTTCAACGACAAATGAGCGACGACAACGACGAGGTCTAGAATATTGTCGCAAGTAATGAACGTCGAGAGAGGGAGGTGTATCAAATGGTGTTCATCAAGGACAAGCAAGAAAAACCAGATGGATGAGAGAAACAGAGAGAGACGAGGAAGGAGGTCGAGATACATAGGTAATGCCCGGTATAATGTTCTTTGTAAATCATTGATTTGGCAAGAACGACATTCAAATCACTACAGGATAACAATAACAACAACATGAATTCTTCAAATTAATATAATTTTACAATTCTTTATGTATTTTAATAAATTTACTTTTTTTTGTTGAATTTTTATTTTTCGGTATTTTTTAACTTACTATTTATTATTTCCATTATATAAAATTTTTCTAAAATTGTATTTCTGTTAACTCTTCTGTCTTTTTTTTATTAAAACTTTAAGGACAACATTCTTTCCGTCCTCGTCACATGACACAGAGAACTGAGAGAATAAGTGATAGTCGTCGGTCAAGGGACATAACAAGTTGTCGACATGTACCAAAAAATTTCGATGTTCGAGTGTCAGGGAACAGCATGTGAGAGACTGACTGAGAGAGAGAGAGAGGAGTGAGGCGACACTGAACAACGACGACTATGGGTTGAACACAAAGCGGTCGAAACAATTTCCTGAAATAATAACAACAACGTTGACAATCAAACAACAACATTTAACCATAACAGAAACAAAAAAACCTGCTACAATGGACATCGTTCAAGGCCTGGACATGGGCGTTGGTAATACTAGATGTTGTTGCTACTGTTTCTGACATTCCCCTTTTTATACCCAACACTTTGTGGGTAAGGGTATATTCATTTTGTCCTTCCGTTTGTAATGCATTAAAGGAAAGGTCGTAGGTATGGATCATGGATAGGTATTCTTGATCAGCGTCACCTCCTGAGTCGATTTAGCTATGTCCGTCAGTCTGTCTGTCCGACTGTCTACGTCTCTGTCTGTCTGTTGAAATCAGTTTTGTGAAGAAACGGTAAAAGATACAGATTTTGGATTTATTGCTTTCATATTTATAGGCTATTTGTGTGTAAAAATGTGCGAAATCGGTCAATGGACACGCCCACCTCCCATATAAAGGAAAAGGTTTATATTAAATATCTGGTGAACTATGATATACATCGAGATTAAAGTTTGTGTGTGATCATGATTATGGTTTGGTTTTTAACCAAAAACTATTCTATACATATAACATACTGTTCAAAATTTTACTAATATTTACCACTTATTTCACTTTCTTATTGGTTTAATTCGCGTAAAAAGGTACTTTGGCTGCAATTTTGGGTGAATGAGCTTCGGCCCGGCCGAAGTTAACGCTTTTACTAGTTACTTTTGTAATTGTTTCTTCTTGCTTTTGTACTGTTCCACCGGAACATTTAGTGAAAGGATAACAAATTGGGAGATGGTAGGAAAAATTTATTTCAAAAGAAAACCGTTTTAACATTTTTTATTTTTGAACAATTTTAGTGTGCAATTTTTTTGAACATATTTTTACTGTTGAAATTTTTCAGCTCATGAAACTTTTCTTTCTGTTATTTTTGTTCTCATTCCACAAACTTTGAACGAATTTTTGGATCGTGAAACCTACCCGAATGCAAACAAAAACAAGTTCCAAACCGGAAGCATTCAAAGTTTTCCAAAATTCTGAACTCAAGAACTAACAAAAAAAATTATGAAAATGTGAAATTAATTCAATCTTGGAGAAATGTTATTCATATTTGCAGCCACACGTGTGAAGATTATTAAAATGCTTGTTTCGTCTTCATCCAGAAATCTTCAAACATTTAATGTCCCTCAGTGAACATAAATAGGCTTCTAAACCACAGGAGAGAAAACTATTGATAGTTGAAATTGATAGTTGATATTGATACTGGTTGAAATTGAGCTTTAAAAGCTTTTCGTTGCTTTCGGCGATAAATTTGAATGATTGTGCTTACCTTTTATAATATACCCCAGAAAATTTAACGGCCAGCATCTCCCTTCCTCCCCCACCTTTCTCATTCGTTATATCTCAAACTATCTTTATTGCTCTCTAAAGATTTATACCTTTCCTGACTTTTCTGTTTCAATCTGTTTCTCTATATATGAACGGGTTCTCTCTTTTTTACTTTCTATCTTTTTCTCTCTCCTCTCTACACCTGGCTTATTCAACTTTGATATTTTTTGTATTTTTTTTTTAACATTTTTTATCTTTTTATTGGATCTTCTCTTCTAGAGACTAACAATAAGTAAATAGAATCTTAAATCTAGTTATTTACTCCTCCTTAATCGCTAGGGAGTACTGCTAGTTTGTGGTCCTCAAATGACCTCAAGGTCATTTCTACGTAGACGGGATGTGCTGCTGGTGTTTGTCAGTGAGCTCGCCAGTGGATTAGGATGGTGATATTTTGCTCTGATGTGTGGAAATTCGTCTTTCACCATAGGAATGTTGAGATCTCTATGGATATTTTCATTTAATATATTTTTTGCGCAAAAGCCTCGAATTTTTAAGTAAAAAAAAAAAGGTGAAAGAAGAAGAAGAAAATTTTAAGCATACCATCAACAGAAAACATCAAGAACAAGAAGAGCAAAATAACAAGGACAACATCATTAGGATTACGTTGTTTTCAAAGTAATACATAGAATAAATTTGTTTCATTTTTACATCTCCCAAAATTTTTTTATAATCTTAGAATTTAATACAAATTCTCAAAAATTTATATATATCATTTTAAATTTATTTTTGAGATTTTTTCAGTGCATGGGGAATTCTTCTTGGATTTTTAAATTTATAGCCTTTTTTCCTTCATAAATAAAAGCTGATTTGCGAATGGTTGTTGAAATGGATTGCGTTGGTTGCGGAAGAGCCATTAGTCATATTTCAGATGCAAACAGCAGCAACCGCAACAAACACATTGACAGCAACAACAAGAACCAGATTGACAACAACAATAACAAATAAATTCACAACAGCGACTAAAAGCGAACATCATTTGCAAATCTCCAGCGATTTAAATTATTTCCGTTTTCGTTCATTTTCTTATTTTCTCGCCATTTTGTGGTTCCTTCCTTATATCATTTCCCCTGTTACTGTGCATTATTTTGTTGTTATTTTTTAGTGTTGTGTAGTTGATATTGTTGCTATTTTTCAGTGCCTTAAAAGAAATTTGATTGTTGGAGTGATGAGGAAAAATTTGATTCAAACAGCCCTCGAGAAAAACCACTCAAAAACATAAATTGCAACCGAGGAACATTAATCTCTCTCTTTCATCTTTCTTTGCCCTGTTATTTCTTTCTTTCCTCTCTTGCCTTTAGCTGCTCCTTTCACCCCATCATTTCGTAGAACAGCCATTTTTTGAATATAACCCATTTTATTTAGAAATTATTAAATGAATTTTCTCTAAGATTTTGAGTGCAAGACTAGGCTGAAAGAATTTTAACCCTTAATGGATTATCAACGAGTTGATAAGAAGGAATGTTCTTAATTTTAAATATTTTCTGAATTAATAGTGAATAATTTTAATAATAATGAAATATAATAATTTTAAATTGCGTTAGTTTTAAATTTTGGAAACAATTATAAAATTAAGTCCGTGAATAAACTAATTCTGAAACTCTTGAATAAAAATTTGTCCTATATAGAAAAATATAATCCCTTCGATTTCAACTTCTTCTATGACCTTTCAGTCTCGTCCTAAACCTCGATTCCGTCCTTCCCCCAACCCTCAAGTCATCCTCACCCGAAAAAGTTTCTAGGAGTCCACTTTTAACTTAATTTAATTTTTCTTTCTCCTTTTGACCCATAGCCGCGAGTCTTACTGTCAAAGGACATCACAGGACGAAGCAGAGTGTGATGGAACGGAACGACTTAACGGGCAAACAATATTCGCAGTTGTTTGCGAAAACGACGACTGCTAAGATTGAGATAAGCAGTGTCTTTCCAGTTATGAAGATAATTATGAAACGAGTGGGAGAGAGAGAAAGAAAGGAGAAGGTTCTGCGGGAGAGATGGCGAATATTAATTTTATTATTTAGCGAAATTGGAGCAGAGCCGACGGAAAAATAACTGAGAATTTATAAAGAGGACTGCGAGAGGGTGTTAGAGGGCGGTAAAGAAAGAATAAAGAGAAGAAAAATTGCGAGTGGAAAAGTGAAGAGAAAAAGAGAGACGTCTGGAAGATATAAAATGGAAACATGAAAATGAAAGTTTACAATTTATAAGGAAACGGACTTAGTTCCGAAAGACTAAGACAAAGTGAGGAGAAAGAAAAAGTGTTGAAAAAATAATTCGTAAAAAGGTTGTAAAAAGTGTAGTAAACGGGTGAAAATGTTGGAAAAGGTTGAGTTATGTAAGAGTAATCGTAGAAAACTGTAAGGAAAATAATTACACAAGAAAAGGTGTAAAAAATATATTTAATAAAATTATATAAGAAATTTACTTTACGTTGTATAACATGAAGTAGTATTTAAAATGCCAGCAACACGATGGCAAGGATGAAACTCACAGAAAGGCAGAAACAAAAGGATGAGAAAAGAGTCGGTCAGGACCCTTACCCACAAGGTGTAGGGTAAAAAACAGAGCGCGGAAAAATTTAAAATACGAGAAGAAACCGAATTGAAGCAGTTGACGAGCGAGGAAAGCGATCAAGCAATGATTCGCGTGTCTTCGACATTCGATGAGTGGATCGTTTAAAGCTCATCAACAAAATGTGCGAATACGCATCGTTTCGTTCGTCTCTCACATTTCGTCTCCATCACGTGTAGCGTTATCCTTGTCGCAATTTTATTGCCTCATTCGCCATTGCATGAGAATTCATTGCATTTATTTAATTATTTTTATTTAATTGTCGTTGTTATTATTGTTGCTTTCAATCGTCCTCTCGGCTGACGTCGCATGTCCTCATCCTGTATTTTAACGAGAGTTGCAGAGACGACGCCAATCAGACGCGCCAATAATTAACGTTCTCTCGCTCCCTACCATCCTCTCCTCGCTATGTTCCTCTTTTCATCTGGTTCGTTTTTCTCACTTCCCTCCTCATGTCTGATTAGTCTTACAGCGTGAGAAGGACATGCTATCAAGTCAGGTCAAATAGAGTCAAGAGTGTCTTGCCCACGACAGCAACTAAAGTAACTGGAATTCAGAAAATCGATGCGCACGAGTTTCAATTATGACTTCAGCAAATACAAAGAGTTAATTAATTATTACAGATCCTAGTTGCAGGTTGTTATTGTTGAAATTGGAAGTTATTTACTGTTGTTATCTGTTATTATCCCTCAGTTGTTATTGTTTCTCCTATTGTTATTGTTCTTGTATTTCTTGTTGCAATAATAATATTTACTTCAGTATAGGTTAGAAATGAACCATTGTGTTGTGGATATTTTTATTTTTGTTGTTGTCGTTATTGTTGAAATTTTAATTTATGCTTTTTCATGTTTGCTATTGAAGCTGTTTGAAGCTATAGGATGTTAGCTGTTGTCGTTATTGTTGGGATCTCTATCACTGTGAAATAATTAACAAGAATTAAAATTGAAATTTCCAAAATCCTCGAAAATTATTCCGCCGTCGAAGGCTGTGAGTAAGTGAATGAGAACCAATATTTACTCGAACGAGGTCATGTGTATGTGAGTGAGAGAGACATGAATTGACGAACGTGCTTGTGCTAAACTCTGTCACGGGAATTTTGTGTGTATTTGTGGTTTTCGGCGGGTATCGAATTCTGTCCGTTCTATCGTTGTTGCAATCGCCGCAAACAATGTTTTCTCAGATAACCATAACAATAATATTAACAAAAAACAATATCAAACACAACGCTAATAGCAACAATGACACCTAAATTGCAACAACTTCTACTAGAATAACCGACAAACAACAACACAAAAAACACATCAACAAACTCGACAAATACATGAAAACCATAGCATTGCTAACATTTTGATTTCCGGCATTTTGTATGCCCGAAGGCTGACATGTGGTGGTTCTTCTATTCCTCACCACCTTCCCTGACTACCCTTCTGTCTATCGAGGCTGTTTGCAGGCCACATGTGTTTGAGTATAGTAACTTCCGGCGAATCGAACAAGCGATTAGCCGCCATATTTGCTTCGCTTCCATCCGCCAGTGTACATCACGCCATCTTGTATGTCTGTTAATTAACTAATTTAATTTGCTATTGTCAACTAAAGCTAAAATCACAGCTACTACTTTTCTAATAATTGAAATGACGGCAAATTTAGAAATTGCATCAAAACAAAAATAACAATAATAATATCAACCAGAATAACAATAGCAACAACAATTAAATCTCCCCACTGTAACTGGCATTGGATGCGGCGGCCTTTTCGTTATTTCGACTGTATGCTGCGGTGATGAAGCAATCGTAATCGACTTCAGCCTCTCTTTGCTCTTCCGGCCACATTTCGTTGGTATTTATATCAATTCATAGACAATTGTTCTCTCATTGAATTTTAATCAGTGATCTCATCTTTCTCCATCTCCTATTTCTCGACGTCGCCCACTTCGTTCCCTGCATCAATTCATTCGCTTCTTGATTGAATAACTTCCAGTCATTCATTCTAAATCCTCCATCTCTCGTCCAACGGCTTCAGCGGTGCCTAATGAAAAGATGCGTCACGTCTCAACTGAAGTGAAACCAAAAATCAATAATGATTCTACGCTGCATACGAATGATGAAGACGAGGAGCCAAATGTGTGCCAGACAGAGAATAAAAACAAAATGATAGTGATGAAAGAAGAGGAAACGTGCGCATAGAGAAGGATTGAGAGCAAGAGCGATTGAAGGAGAGAAAAAGAAATGAGCGTTAGAGAAGGAGAAGAAAGATATGAAAGATTCGACGTCAGCAGCTAACTACATGTGGAATCAATTTGAAAATAATTTTGATTTTCATAACAACCAGCGAGGAATCCGCAGTATAAGAGATCAGACTGCGGGTAGACCGATGAAGCAATGTAATAAAATATTTGGAGACAGATGAAATGAAATACAGAAAGAGAAAGAAAGAAAAGTAGAGAAGGAACATACAGTGAATGAAGGACAACTTCAAGAAGCTCCTAGTCAGACGTGAATAACATACACATACTCATTCACTCAATCACTCATATACTTAGATTTCGCCTCATCTCGTCATCTCGCTCCCAGCGAAACTTTGTTGAAGGTTTTAAATATTCATTACGATAATCTTGTGCATGGGAGATGAACGAAGTTGACTCCGCCAAGGGCCAACTTACGGATATACTCTCGCACAGACACACACACTTTCATATGACCTTCTCCCCTCCTCTCCTTTACACGCCTTGGTATTCGTCCCGCCCTTGGGTCCGCCCTGCACCACGCCCACAATGCTTCGCTTATTGAAATCCAGGCGAACTCTGCAAAACCACGTTTCGCCATTTTGCCGGACGTGCTGAGAATTTACAGCTGCCGCGTTGCTCCACACACGTTTTCACATGCTTGGGGGTATTAACACATAAACACACTCTCACTCGCACTCACACTGAGACAGGGACAGGTGCTACACAGGTTATCACATTTATGCAAAATTAAAATCTACTTCGATTCGATATCTTCTCTCAATCTCTTCTCTCTCTTCTCAATCTCTTGCTCGCTCTTTCACGCTATAACTATCTATCTTTATCTCTTTCTCTATTTTATTCGCTTTTTCTTTCTCTCTCTGTCGATATATTCTTGATATTTGCGGGAGTTCGCACGGTTAGTTTTCGTATCGTATACGGCACATTTCCGAAGTAGATTTGAAAAAGCTATGTGATGAGCAAACAAAAATAAAACGTGAATGAGCCAAAAATTTCAAATTTAGGATACGAAATTCATGTGAAATGAACCATCACATGAAGAAATTCCACTAAAAATTATTTTAAAAAATCGTAGTAGATTAGAGTTCAAGCGTAGTGGTGGAGTAGATTTCAAAAATTTTCCAAAAGTGCAGCTGATCTACTACGATCGTAGTATAGTCCGAACCCTGACTCTGAGTATAATAGTGAGTTCATACGGGCTGAAAATCAGATTTAAAAAAAAGCCGTTCACACGACAAAATAGATTTTCATACGTCAGATTTTCGTTTGGCGGTATTTCTTTCCTTTGTATTGGTGTGTATACTACACACGTTGTTGTCGACTTCTTCATTGTGTTGGAATGAATATGACATCAGGGTAAAGGATTTTTGTGAAATAGTACTATGTTCAAAAAAAACCACGGTTGCAAACCGAAAATTTTTTGATTTTAATTTGACAGTTATTCCAAGGCGAAATTTAGATTTTCGGCTGATTTTCAGCGAAAATCGATTTCGGGACGAAAATCAGCTCCGTGTGAACCTGCTATAAGGAAACATTTTATGAGACGCTCGAAGTTGTTCATGCTTATGCGTATGATGCTTTTCTCGCATCACACGCTGCGAGAAGTGACTCCCAAAATAACGCAGATTTTCTAATACTTCGTACATATCTCAATTGCGCAAATAACAATAAACAAATTCGTCAATCAATAATATATTAAAATGCACATTTACTGATTTCTCTTATTAATCGATAATAGTTACAATCCACCGGCAAAAAAATATC
This sequence comes from Coelopa frigida, assembly GCA_017309665.1. Classification (NCBI taxonomy): domain Eukaryota; kingdom Metazoa; phylum Arthropoda; class Insecta; order Diptera; family Coelopidae; genus Coelopa; species Coelopa frigida. The sequence continues at coordinate 97,440 of JAFDUT010000040.1, read as the reverse complement.
AGGAGCTTAAGAACATATGCTAATACATCAGCAGAGTGTTGTCGCGATTACATTACGATAATGTATAATAAAATTATATGCGGTTAATTACCACCGAAGTTTCACTTCTTTCGCGTGTACTCTGTTGCACGCATATTTTTTTTTTTTTTGTTATTTTTGTTGTTGTATATTTTAATAGTATGTTTTTATTTATTATTATTACTTTTTTTCTGAATAAACCTCATCGCAGCCAACAGGTGCAGATGGCTCGTCCAAATTAAGGGGCAAGCATCATCGAAATTCAATTAAGAGAGGAAATCAAACACAAATCAATCACATATGTATACATATAGTGGAAAACACATACAAACCACCAACCAACCGCAATTCACGAAAACCAAAAAATAGAACCAATTCCATCAGGCAAGCCAGCTCTTTCTCGATAATGATTTTTTGCAGTCTGTGCAGTATTTCCACCCACCGTTCTGGCCCTCGCCCACATCAAGCTCAACTTCCCACTATGATTTCCTATTCCGTGATTCTTGCTCCAATTTTGTCTCAATTTCAAATTGTAATTCGATTCAATTGAAAGCATTTAAGTCTAACTAGTGTACACCTTCCTTTCCTTTATCCTGTACTCTTCCTCGGGTACCCCTTCTATCTTTCTCTCAACCTATTCCATTCACAATCCTCTTCTGACCACCTTCTTACACATGGCATTCGCGTGCAACTCCAATCTTGATGTTGCACTAACGCCACTGCTTTTTGCAGTTCCGCCTCCCCACACTACCTCCTTTATTTTTTTGCATCATCTTCCCTCCCGTTCTTTGTTGACCGCGTTGCATGATAATAGGTGATTTTGCTTCTATTTTCTGCTTTTGATGCAGGTTTTTTTCGAGTAGTTTTTGCTGTTGTCGTTGTAGAATTTGTACTATTTCTTCTAAAACGCTCTGCCGATAGGAAGACGATCCTTCGTCCCTAATAATTTCTTTCATTTCTCTATTTTTCATATTTTTTTCTTGATTCTACGACCCATCATTCTTGGCCACCAAATGTTAGTCAATATCTAAACATTTCTTAATTTACTAAAATTTTAAAATTTTTTATTTTAAAAATTTATTGAAAATTTATACAAAATGTTATCCAAAAGTCAAAATTTTTAATTTTTCCGTTGTATTTTTATTTATAATTGTATTTCTCTTAAGTGTTGGCGTCGTTCCGGTTGCAAGCGGATGTCCGCACATATGCATGTGCAAGCAGTACTCACACATACACACATAGAGGCATTATTACATACATCGCGCTATAAGGACCAGGGAGAGGAAGTGTCTGTTAGAGAGGCAAGTAATTTCCGAACTAGGTCAGTGCAGGCTCCGATGAAGCATGTGTTCCTTGTGACTTTTTGATTATGTGATGCAAGTGCCCGAAGAGGCGTGGTGAGGGGGCGTCATCGGCAACAAAGGCCAACCGTCGAGCAGTTGCTGCTCGGCCAGAGACCAACGATGGCAATCAAAGTGCAAAGAAAGAGGAAGTTTGCAAAGGGTGATTGAGAGGAGAGGGGGAGAGAAATAGAGGAAGAGAGAGGGCTAGAGAGTGAGAGATAAAGAGTGGCCGTTGCGTTCAATTGCTCCTCGGTTTTCCTGTGCTCGCCGTAATGATATGCGAAGCTGTGACATTAAAAAGTTTTGCATAAATTGCAGTCGCGTCTACTTCTTACCTTACGTAGCTCTCACTCTTTACCACAGTCTTTCTTCCTTCTCTTGTTCGCCCTCATGCTTTTGTTCACGTCCCCATCGGCCTTATCTCTCGGCCTTGCCTGCTTTCCCTGGTGTTAGCCATTCACAGCCGTTGCTCGTGTCCGTGTAACCTGGACATTATTTCCGCTTGGCAGCAAACTTCATTTCCTACCGAACTCGTATGAAGTTCACTCTTTCCGCTTCCTTCTCTCTATTTTCTCTCTCTTTTCCTTCTTCCTCCTTCTTCAACATGCTTTATCTCCATCTTTATCTCTTCTTCTCTTTCAATTTTCCTCTCTGTCTACTGCATTATTGCTTCCTTTCCAATCCCAACTTTCTCTCTCGTCCACAACTCTCTTGGCGCAAATATCTTTCTCCCTCTTTCTTTTTCATTCCCTCTCGCATACGTTCCGCATATCCGCAGACTCCTTTCTCAAACCATCTCTTCCAAATCCTCTTCCTCCTCTTCCTCGTCTGTGGAAAACGCATTTCGTGTGCATCCAGAGGTTAATATGATTTTTCTTGTTCTCCTTCCGATGTTGTAGCTTCTTCCATGTGGTCTTCTTCCGGCTCCTCCTCTTGTCTCTTTCCCTCTCTTTCTCTTCCTCCTTTTTCACATTCTTCTCTTCTTTTTATTCGTACTCCACTATCTTCGTTCCTTGCTCTGCTTACCGTTGCATTATTTTTTCAATCTGCCTTCCAATGCCAACTGAATGTAAATTCGATTGAACCGTGACCATTATTTCGCTATCTCGGTCCCTCTCACCTTCGTCTCCTTTCCTGTCCGCTTCTTTCCTTCTGCCCTCATTCAGTTTCTCGCTCTCTCTATATTCCCTTAGTATCATCTGTTACTCATACGTTCCGAGTCCCTCTGCGGCAACTGCAAAATCTGAACACGGGACTTCACCTTTTCTTGTCTCATTCGGCTTCTCTTACCTTGTTTCTTCCTCTCTTTTTCTACTACCCAACTTCATCATCGCCTGCCCTTGGGTCTCCTCAATTTGCATCGAAATCGTTTTCGTTATCGTCTCGCACTCGTTTGTCGCATTGGAATTTACTGCAAGAATCTTGTGACGAGGGAAATTTGTGAGCAAATTACCCCCAAACATTTTTTGCACATATTGCCTGAAAAATAAAAATGTATGAATAATATAATTTAATAAAATTAATTTGAAGTACTTTACCTGGTGACGAGCGATGAGTCCTCACGCGGTTTTATTTTTCGTCAACTGACGAGCACGAAGAAGAAGAAGACAAAAATCCACCACAGCCTACGTCGCTGGCAGGGTTGTCGTTTCGAATTTTTCGAGCGAAGTGTTAGACAAGAAAAAGTGAAGTGAAACGGAGAAAAGTGAAGTGTTTTGTTAAATGTATTAATTTCATACAAATTCATAATTAACACTCAAACATAACATTGATATTTATACAAACTCTTAAGTTTGGGAATAACTGCACGGTGTTGTCGGCATTCCAGTATTGAATTTTTAGAAAATGTTGGGTAGGTACACGTCTGTCAGAGATTCTGACGAGCAAAGAATCGCGAAACTATATGTTTTTACAACAAATTTTAAGAAAAGTTCATTATGATTCAAGTTTTGAAAAGTGAAGTGTTTCCAAAAAAAGTGGAGTGTCAAGTTTTTGGGTCAAAGTGAAGTGAAACACTTCGATTGAAGTGACTTCGACAACCCTGGTCGCTGGAGCAGTGAACAAGATGCCCAGCGGGGGGAGAGAGTTGGTGTGGGAAAAGACACGGCGAATCGTCGATCTCTTTCCCACATCAACGAGAGAGAAAATATGTGCGATCGACCCAACACCAACCAAGCACAAACCGTGTAGGTGGCAACGATCGAGGCGGACACCGCACAAAGAGGAATCGCCGATAAGGCGATTCTCTCACCGAGCGAGCAGAAACTCACCACGGCGCGTGTGTCTGCCTGGGGAAGTGCAGCGAGCCGACGACGTTGTTGTAATCAGAAAACAACAACCACATGAGCGCATCAACTATGCGGAGTTGTTGTTATCGGAAAACAACAACCACATGAGCGCATCAACTATGCGGAGTTGTTGTTATCGGTTAACAACAACCACACGAAATGATAACTACCGCACAATGCGACAAGTGAAGCGTAGGCAGAGCGGGCCGACGGAGTTGTTGTAATCGGAGAACAACAACCACATAGGGCGACGGCTAGCGGAACTGCGCGCGTCATCTGTGATGAGTTGTTGTCACCGAAGATCAACAACATAGAAGGACAAGAGAACAACAAATGGGATAACGGGCGAGGAATGACCATGAACTCGAAAGTGAAGTTCAAGTAAACAACTGGCAAAAACAGTTACGATAGCGTGGGAAAGTGTGAATTCGGAAGTGCACTGACCCACCACAACAAGTACAACAGAGGAACGAGTGGCATAGCGGAGGGACAGCTGATCGCTCCCCTACACGGGAAAGCGGAGGTCCGTCGGTTCGCCAAAGATGAACTCGAGTGGAGCTTGCGGCTGATGAGTCGCCAAGCCCTCGAGATGATTGGCGACCGAACCGAGGGCCATGGGATGAGTGGAACCAGGACCAGAGGTCTGGAACCAGCCCAGAGCAAGGACGAGAATCATTCGTTGGTAGGACACCGAGTCCAACAATCATCTCGTAGGGAACCAAGTCCCAGTAATAGTGAAATCAATAAATAAGTGCAAGACCAAAAACCCCAAGTGCCAGTGAAAATCCACGACTTGGAAATATTTCAAGTGTGCAGCCAAAGCGCAAGGTAACTCAGTAGAGCTCGAGGCAAAGTGGCCAAAAGCTAACATTGAACAAAGACAAAACATAATTTTTTAAATAAATTCTACGCCATTAAAACCAAAAGTTATAAATAACTTCTACTTCGTGAGAATCTATTAAACTTACGAGTTAAGCATTTCTGTAGTAAACTACTTTTACTACTAAATGCAACGAATATTTAGATCTACTACTATTTTATTAAAACGTTGAATTATATAGTTTTAAGAGTCCTGGGAGGTCGAATAGATCTCGAATAACATCCACCCCAGTAGCTAAGCATTTCTGTAGTAAACTACTTTTTAGGGGTCTCGATTACCCGGGCATCGAGTAACCCGGGCTACCCGGGTAGCTCGAATAACCGGGCAATACCCGGGTAATACCGTCACGGTGTCGAATGAGCCGACACTGTGTCGAAACAACCGTCACAGTGTCGAAACAACAGTCACTGTGTCGCATCAACCCTCACTGTGTCGCAAGAACAGTCACAGTGTCGAAACAACAGTCACTGTGTCGCATCAACCGTCACTGTGTCGCAAGAACAGTCACAGTGTCGAAACAACAGTCACTGTGTCGCATCAACCGTCACTGTGTCGCAAGAACAGTCACAGTGTCGAAACAACAGTCACTGTGTCGCATCAACCGTCACTGTGTCGCAAGAACAGTCACTGTATCGCAACAACCGTCACTGTGTAGCAAGAACAGTCACTGTGTCGCAACAATCGGCACTATGACGACCTTTCGACACATCTTCGGGTGTTGCAGCGAAACGACGCACATCGTTCGGACTTTCATGCGAAGGATCAGGTAGCGGGCGATTGCTTTGAGGCAGAGTGCGTCGTTTTTGTTGTTTTTTGTTTGTTGTTTGTTTTGATGACTCTTTGAATGTCCTGGGAGGTCGAATAGATCTCGATTAACAACCACCCCAGTAGCTGAGCACTTCTGTAGTAAACTACTTTTACTACTGAATACAACGAATATCTAGATCTACTACTATTTTATTAAAACATTGAATAATCTAGTTTTAAGAGTCCTGGGAGGTCGAATAGATCTCGACTAACATACATCCCCGTAGACAAGTACGTTGGAGGAAGCAAGTACTACTAAACGGTGTCCAACATAATCAATACCAAATCTCTAACGTCATCGTCAAATTCAGAGTTATCTTACATTTAGTAGTAGTGCCAAGTACTACTAAACGATATCTAAAATACAGAGAACCATCCGGGTTTATCCAACATTTAGTAGTAGTGCCAAGTACTACTAAACGATATCTAACTACAGAATACCATACGAGTTTTATTCTAAGTGCAAACCAAAAACCCCAAGTGCCAGTGAAAATCCACGACTTGGAAATATTTCAAGTGAGCAGCCAAAGCGCAAGGTAACTCAGTAGAGCTCGAGGCAAAGTGGCCAAAAGCTAACATTGAACAAAGACAAAACATAATTTTATAAATAAATTCTACGCCATTAAAACCAAAAGTTATAAATAACTTCTACTTCATGAGAATCGTATTCGAGCTACCCGGGTAGCCCGGGTTACTCGATGCCCGGGTAAACGAGACCCCAAAAAAGTAGTTTACTACAGAAATGCTTAGCTACTGGGGTGGATGTTATTCGAGATCTATTCGACTTCCCAGGATTCTTAAAACTAGATAATTCAACGTTTTAATCAAAAGAATTTATTGCACGAATCGTGCGTGAGTGATTGGCGCATGAGCGATTCATACATGAGCGATTTATGCATGAGCGATTGATGCATGAGCGAGTGATGCATGAGCAATGAGTGTATCGATGCTTGAGGTGCATATCAAGTGTTTCCCCCGCGTGCTGATGTGGCACCTCCCCAGTCGGGTGGAACTCCGTCTTGGAGCACCCCTTTCTCCGAACACCGTCGAGCTCCCGCCCAAAGTTGTCCCGCTCGGTGGGATTACGGAGCCCCGTTTTCCCAGTTTCCCCCGCGACTTTTCCCCGCGTAATAGGACTTCGGAGTCTCAGATGGAAACCCCTAATCCTCTGCAGCTTCGCTGGACCCGACCCCGATGGTGGAACGTCGGAGTCTCAGATGGAGACCCCCAATCCTCCCCAGACCCCACTTGTCGAAGCCCAAGCCGATTGGACGTCGGAGACTCAAAACAAGCCCCTAATCCTCTCCAGCTTCAGTGGACTCGACCACGACGTTGAGACCTCGGAGTCTCAGATGGAGACCCCTAGTCTTCTCGGAACCCCCTTGTCGAAGCCCAAGCCGATCGGACGTCGGAGACTCAAAACAAGCCCCTAATCCTCTCCAGCTTCAGTGGACTCGACCACGACGTTGAGACCTCGGAGTCTCAGATGGAGACCCCTAGTCTTCCAGGAACCCCTGCGTCGAAGCCCAAGCCGATTGGACGTCGGAGACTCAAAACAAGCCCCTAATCCTCTCCAGCTTCAGTGGACTCGACCACGACGTTGAGACCTCGGAGTCTCAGATGGAGACCCCTAGTCTTCCAGGAACCCCTGCGTCGAAGCCCAAGCCGATTGGACGTCGGAGACTCAAAACAAGCCCCTAATCCTCTCCAGCTTCGGTGGACTTGACCACGACGACGAGACCTCGGAGTCTCAGATGGAGACCCCTAGTCTTCTCGGAACCCCCTTGTCGAAGCCCAAGCCGATCGGACGTCGGAGACTCAAAACAAGCCCCTAATCCTCTCCAGCTTCGGTGGACTCGACCACGACGTTGAGACCTCGGAGTCTCAGATGGAGACCCCTAGTCTTCCCGGAACCCCTGTGTCGAAGCCCAAGCCGGAGACTCAAAACAAGCCCCTAATCCTCTCCAGCTTCGGTGGACTCGACCACGACGATGAGACCTCGGAGTCTCGGATGGAGACCCCTAGTCTTCCCGCAACCCCCTTGTCGAAGCCCAAGCCGATTGGACGTCGTAGACTCAAAACAAGCCCCTAATCCTCTCCAGCTTCGGTGGACTCGACCACGACGACGAGACCTCGGAGTCTCGGATGGAGACCCCTAGTCTTCCCGGAATCCCAGCCGATCGGACGTCGGAGACTCAAAACAAGCCCCTAATCCGCTCCAGCTTCCCCGAACACGATTGAAGATTTGGCGTTCTCAAAACAGGACTCCAACTCTTCTCGTGTTCCCACCCAAAGTTGTTACTCTACCCTTATATTCACCTGATGTGTCCTGGACCGTGGTCCGCAGCAAAGTGATTATCCTCGGTTTGATCCCAGCTTAGCTCCCCTTTGCAAAAATCGTCCCATGACATTTGCGATCGATCAGCTGTTCGGACAGCTCAGCCGTACCTCCCCTCCGGGGGTAAACAGAAATTGTACCCGTTGCCCCCAGAAGTCCCGACGGAATCGCAGCCGACTTCCGGCCTGTTTCCGGCCCCGGGTTTCTTTGATTACCTCCCACACAGCCCAGGCGGTGGCAGCATGTAGCCCCTCTAGCTGGCGGGGTCAGGGCGCTAGGCTGCGGCTGGTGGTTGCGTCGGCGGGTGAAGTGGTGACCCGGAAGGTGGTTGTTGTTGCTGGTGCCCGGGGCTCCGGGGTGCTGCTCGCGTGCTGCTGGGGTGGCGGTGTTCCGGGGGGGGGTTTGGGCCGGTCGGTCATCTTTCCCCCGGACGACTGTGGCGCGGCTGTCGGAGCTGCTGCTGGAGCTGGAGCTGCGGCGGGCAGGTCCTGTCCTTCGTGGGGGCGGTATGAGGCTCGGTGCGCCTGCTGGTGTGGCCTCCGGTGGGGGCTTTCGTTTGGAGATTCGCCATCCCTTCGTTCAGGTAGGGGTGGGTACCGGAGGGCGAACGTGGGTCGCCTGTTGGGTTTCATGCGTGGCTGGGTTGGTGGTGCCGGGGTTGGGGTGGCGGTTGTCGGTGTCGGTCGGGATGGGTGCCGGCCTGGTAGGCCTCGAGGTGGTGGGCGAGGGCGGCCGGCGTGGTGGATTGGGCGCTCTGCCCTGGTATGGCGCGGTGCCTGGTGTCGGGGCGGTTGGATGGCGCACCCTCTGGGCCGGCGTGACGAGTGCCCCCCTTTGGCCGCTGGTTGTCCCCGGTAGGCGCGCAGGTTTGGTGTTACGCCCACGCGGGCGCAGACGGCGTGAGCCCGCTGGGGCACGGGCATGTATCGGGTCTTGGGCACCCGGGAGCACGGACATGTTGGCCCTTCTTCGGCAGGCTGAAGTTGTGGTGGTTTGGTAGGTAGTACTGGTGGTGATCGTAGCAGGTCCTCCCAAGCGGATGGTTGGGCCGCCACAGCCGAAAGTTGCACCTACCTGTGCAAGAAAATCGAGCCCCAGTAGAATCTCTCAAGGAGACGCTTGCCGTTGGTTTTGAGTGGATTTATTGGAGAGGTTGGCCACTTGGATTGGGAGGACCGGCCGGTGGCCTTGCGCGTCGATCCTCTTTTGCGTTTCCCGCCGGTTGGCGACAGCACTCGATTGTACGCATGCCGTCTCTTCCGCATTCCCAGCAGAAATAGCGTCGGGGTTGCTGGCAGTCTCTCTCCTGGTGGCCGGTTCGGCCGCAGTTGCGACATGCGGAGTGGTGATTCGCAACCCTGTTGTCTGGGCCTTCTTGCACCAGTTGGTGTTGTTCGGGCAGCCCGGGCTTGGCAGGAGCTCTTCCGTCTCCGCGGCTCACCGGGCGGGCTTTTGAAGGGACTTCTTCGAGGGACTGTTTTGCTCGTATTCCTTCCAGGTCTTCGGCGAGCGAGAGCAACTCTGGGAGAGAAACGAAGTCTTTCCTCTTGATGTACCACTGGTAGTCCGGGTGGCTATTTCGGTACAGCCGCTCCAGCCGTTGGCTTTCGGTCATGTTGGCGTGCCGCATCAGGGCCTGCAATGCTAGGACATAGTCCTTCATTCCCTCGTCGGTACGTTGGGTCCGGCAGCAGATTGCGTCGTCGAGGTCTTTCAAGTAGCGAGCGGGTAGGATCAACACTTGATCTATTACAATGTGTGCTTAATCTACGTGAGGTTTTGCATGCGCGACGGCGACGGGTGGTCACGGTGGCGATGGTGACTGATGGCTCGACTACGATGTTTCTTGTCCGCGCGGTTGACGGCATTCAATGCCGAGAGATGCTTGAGCGAATCGTGCGTGAGTGATTGGCGCATGAGCGATTCATACATGAGCGATTTATGCATGAGCGATTGATGCATGAGCGAGTGATGCATGAGCAATGAGTGTATCGATGCTTGAGGTGCATATCAAGTGTTTCCCCCGCGTGCTGATGTGGCACCTCCCCAGTCGGGTGGAACTCCGTCTTGGAGCACCCCTTTCTCCGAACACCGTCGAGCACACGCCCAAAGTTGTCCCGCTCGGTGGGATTACGGAGCCCCGTTTTCCCAGTTTCCCCCGCGACTTTTCCCCGCGTAATAGGACTTCGGAGTCTCAGATGGAAACCCCTAATCCTCTGCAGCTTCGCTGGACCCGACCCCGATGGTGGAACGTCGGAGTCTCAGATGGAGACCCCCAATCCTCCCCAGACCCCACTTGTCGAATCCCAAGCCGATTGGACGTCGGAGACTCAAAACAAGCCCCTAATCCTCTCCAGCTTCGGTGGACTTGACCACGACGACGAGACCTCGGAGTCTCGGATGGAGACCCCTAGTCTTCCAGGAACCCCTGCGTCGAAGCCCAAGCCGATTGGACGTCGGAGACTCAAAACAAGCCCCTAATCCTCTCCAGCTTCAGTGGACTCGACCACGACGTTGAGACCTCGGAGTCTCAGATGGAGACCCCCAATCCTCCCCAGACCCCAATTGTCGAAGCCCAAGCCGATTGGACGTCGGAGACTCAAAACAAGCCCCTAATCCTCTCCAGCTTCAGTGGACTCGACCACGACGTTGAGACCTCGGAGTCTCAGATGGAGACCCCTAGTCTTCCAGGAACCCCTGCGTCGAAGCCCAAGCCGATTGGACGTCGGAGACTCAAAACAAGCCCCTAATCCTCTCCAGCTTCAGTGGACTCGACCACGACGTTGAGACCTCGGAGTCTCAGATGGAGACCCCCAATCCTCCCCAGACCCCAATTGTCGAAGCCCAAGCCGATTGGACGTCGGAGACTCAAAACAAGCCCCTAATCCTCTCCAGCTTCAGTGGACTCGACCACGACGTTGAGACCTCGGAGTCTCAGATGGAGACCCCTAGTCTTCCAGGAACCCCTGCGTCGAAGCCCAAGCCGATTGGACGTCGGAGACTCAAAACAAGCCCCTAATCCTCTCCAGCTTCGGTGGACTTGACCACGACGACGAGACCTCGGAGTCTCAGATGGAGACCCATAGTCTTCTCGGAACCCCCTTGTCGAAGCCCAAGCCGATCGGACGTCGGAGACTCAAAACAAGCCCCTAATCCTCTCCAGCTTCGGTGGACTCGACCACGACGTTGAGACCTCGGAGTCTCAGATGGAGCCCCTAGTCTTCCCGGAACCCCTGTGTCGAAGCCCAAGCCGGAGACTCAAAACAAGCCCCTAATCCTCTCCAGCTTCGGTGGACTCGACCACGACGATGAGACCTCGGAGTCTCGGATGGAGACCCCTAGTCTTCCCGGAACCCCCTTGTCGAAGCCCAAGCCGATTGGACGTCGCAGACTCAAAACAAGCCCCTAATCCTCTCCAGCTTCGGTGGACTCGACCACGACGACGAGACCTCGGAGTCTCGGATGGAGACCCCTAGTCTTCCCGGAATCCCAGCCGATCGGACGTCGGAGACTCAAAACAAGCCCCTAATCCGCTCCAGCTTCCCCGAACACGATTGAAGATTTGGCGTTCTCAAAACAGGACTCCAACTCTTCTCGTGTTCCCACCCAAAGTTGTTACTCTACCCTTATATTCACCTGATGTGTCCTGGACCGTGGTCCGCAGCAAAGTGATTATCCTCGGTTTGATCCCAGCTTAGCTCCCCTTTGCAAAAATCGTCCCATGACATTTGCGATCGATCAGCTGTTCGGACAGCTCAGCCGTACCTCCCCTCCGGGGGTAAACAGAAATTGTACCCGTTGCCCCCAGAAGTCCCGACGGAATCGCAGCCGGCTTCCGGCCTGTTTCCGGCCCCGGGTTTCTTTGATTACCTCCCACACAGCCCAGGCGGTGGCAGCATGTAGCCCCTCTAGCTGGCGGGGTCAGGGCGCTAGGCTGCGGCTGGTGGTTGCGTCGGCGGGTGAAGTGGTGACCCGGAAGGTGGTTGTTGTTGCTGGTGCCCGGGGCTCCGGGGTGCTGCTCGCGTGCTGCTGGGGAGGCGGTGTTCCGGGGGGGGGGCAGCAGCTGGAGCTGGAGCTGCTGCTGCTGGAGCTGCGGCGGGCAGGTCTTGTCCTTCGTGGGGGCGGTATGAGGCTCGGTGCGCCTGCTGGTGTGGCCTCCGGTGGGGGCTTCACACCAGACTCTGATGTTGGCCGGGGTTGCGGGGCCAGCTTGCTGTCCCGTTTGGGGATTCGCCATCCCTTCGTCCAGGTAGGGGTGGGTACCGGAGGGCGTACACCGGCCTTGGCGGGTGTGGGTCGCCTGTTGGGTTTCATGCGTGGCTGGGTTGGTGGTGCCGAGTTTGGGGTGGCGATTGTCGGTGTACGGGTGGTCGGGATGGGTGCCGGCCTGGTAGGCCTCGAGGTGGTGGGCGAGGGCGGCCGGCGTGGTGGTGGATTGGGCGCTCTGCTCTGGTATGGCGCGGTGCCTGGTGTCGGGGCGGTTGGATGGCGCACCCTCTGGGCCGGCGTGACGAGTGCCGCTGGTTGTCCCCGGTAGGCGCGCATGTTTGGTGTTACGCCCACGCGGGCGCATACGGCGTGGGCCCGCTGGGGCACGGGCATGTATCGGGTCTTGGGCACCCGGGAGCACTGACATGTTGGCCCTTCTTCGGCAGGCTGAAGTTGTGGTGGTTTGGCAGGTAGTACTGGTGGTGATCGTAGCAGGTCCTCCCAAGCGGATGGTTGCGCCGCCACAGCCGAAAGTTGCACCTACCTGTGCAAGAAAATCGAGCCCCAGGAGAATCTCTTCGGTGGCATTGGGCATCACTAGGAAGCTGAAGCGGCATCTGCTTTCGCCGAGGCGGACGTCGCTTACGACCATCCGGTCCAGTACTCTGAATGTTCCGTCGGCTAGGCGTACGTCTACCTCCTCCGGTGCTGGTACCACCTTGACCCCCAGGCGCTTGGCCTGTGTCCCGCTGATGAAGCTCCGAGTAGCTCCAGTGTCGATGGTGGCGGTTGTTTTGATGCCGTCCATCGTGATTTTGGCAAGGAGACGCTTGCCGTTGGTTTTGAGTGGATTTATTGGAGAGGTTGGCCACTTGGATTGGGAGGACCGGCCGGTGGCCTTGCGCGTCGATCCTCTTTTGCGTTTCCCGCCGGTTGGCGACAGCACTCGATTGTACGCATGCCGTCTCTTCCGCATTCCCAGCAGAAATAGCGTCGGGGTTGCTGGCAGTCCTCCTGGTGGCCGGTTCGGCCGCAGTTGCGACATGCGGAGTGGTGATTCGCAACCCTGTTGTCTGGGCCTTCTTGCACCAGTTGGTGTTGTTCGGGCAGCCCGGGCTTGGCAGGAGCTCTTCCGTCTCCGCGGCTCACCGGGCGGGCTTTTGAAGGGACTTCTTCGAGGGACTGTTTTGCTCGTATTCCTTCCAGGTCTTCGGCGAGCGAGAGCAACTCAGGGAGAGAAACGAAGTCTTTCCTCTTGATGTACCACTGGTAGTCCGGGTGGCTATTTCGGTACAGCCGCTCCAACCGTTGGCTTTCGGTCATGTTGGCGTGCCGCATCAGGGCCTGCAATGCTAGGACATAGTCCTTCATTCCCTCGTCGGTACGTTGGGTCCGGCAGCAGATTGCGTCGTCGAGGTCTTCCAAGTAGCGAGCGGGTAGGAAGAATTTTAGGAAGTCTTCCTTGAAGTGGGCCCAGGTGCGCCAGTGGCCGTTGTTGTTGCGGAACCATGTCACCGTCCGGTCCGTAAGCAGCTCCGGCATGGCGCGGGGCAGGTGGTCGGTGTTCGTGCCGTAGGCTTCGGCGAACTCCTCGAGCCGTTCCACGAACTCTAGTGGATTTTGAGTTCCGTCGTATTTCACGTCCCATCTCCTAACCTGCTCGATGACGGTAGGGTAGGGCAGGGGTCGAGGTGTATCCTGGGGTGTTGCTGGGTCGCTGCCAGTGTTGACCTGGACCTTGTATTTCGGCTTCTCCTTCCACGCGTTAGCGGTTTCCGGGTGCTGGACTGCCATCGCGGAGGCAGGGGAAGGAACCCGGCGGTGGGCTTCCTGCAGCTCCGTTAGGCGTTGGAGTTGTAGCGCGTCGTGTTCCGGGTTACTGACGAATGCAGCGAACCGTTTTCGCATCTCCTCGACCGTACTGGTGGCGTCTAACCCGAACTCGCCGAGATACTCGATAAGGTCGTCGCGCCTTAGGGAATAGGCCCACGACACATTGAGTGTGTTGTTACTAGTTGCCTGGGTATTCATAGTGTTGGTTTTAAATGTTTTTATTGCTTTTGTTATAGTTCGTTATTGAATTTCCGCGCACTCGTGTTATCGCGACGACGGTATAAATGAAACTGAACGTTTGATTTGTGTGATGAAGAATGTTTGACTATAGTCCCTGCTCGGGCGCCATTGTAACGATGCAAAACCGGGGTCACGCTCGCCGGTGTCCAGGGCTCGTATCACAAACATTTATAAATCACAAGTTCTATAGTCTTAGTTCACAGTCTTTATTTTGTTCATCAACACTTAATCTATTACAATGTGTGCTTAATCTACGTGAGGTGGCGTGGCGATGGTGACTGATGGCTCGACTACGATGTTTCTTGTCCGCGCGGTTGACGGCATTCAATGCCGAGAGATGCTTGAGCGAATCGTGCGCGAGTGATTGGCGCATGAGCGATTTATGCATGAGCGATTGATGCATGAGCGAGTGATGCATGAGCGATGAGTGTATCGATGCTTGAGGTGCATATCAAGTGTTTCCCCCGCGTGCTGATGTGGCACCTCCCCGGTCGGGTGGAACTCCGTCTTGGAGCACCCCCTTTCTCCGAACCCCGTCGAGCTCCCGCCCAAAGTTGTCCCGCTCGGTGGGATTACGGAGCCCCGTTTTCCCAGTTTCCCCCGCGACTTTTCCCCGCGTAATAGGACTTCGGAGTCTCAGATGGAAACCCCTAATCCTCTGCAGCTTCGCTGGACCCGACCCCGATGGTGGAACGTCGGAGTCTCAGATGGAGACCCCCAATCCTCCCCAGACCCCACTTGTCGAAGCCCAAGCCGATTGGACGTCGGAGACTCAAAACAAGCCCCTAATCCTCTCCAGCTTCGGTGGACTTGACCACGACGACGAGACCTCGGAGTCTCGGATGGAGACCCCTAGTCTTCTCGGAACCCCCTTGTCGAAGCCCAAGCCGATCGGACGTCGGAGACTCAAAACAAGACCCTAATCCTCTCCAGCTTCGGTGGACTCGACCACGACGTTGAGACCTCGGAGTCTCAGATGGAGACCCCTAGTCTTCCCGGAACCCCTGTGTCGAAGCCCAAGCCGGAGACTCAAAACAAGCCCCTAATCCTCTCCAGCTTCGGTGGACTCGAACACGACGATGAGACCTCGGAGTCTCGGATGGAGACCCCTAGTCTTCCCGGAACCCCCTTGTCAAAGCCCAAGCCGATTGGACGTCGCAGACTCAAAACAAGCCCCTAATCCTCTCCAGCTTCGGTGGACTCGACCACGACGACGAGACCTCGGAGTCTCGGATGGAGACCCCCTGTTTGGGCCGGTCGGTCATCTTTCCCCCGGACGACTGTGGCGCGGCTGTCGGAGCTGCTGCTGGAGCTGGAGCTGCGGCGGGCAGGTCCTGTCCTTCGTGGGGGCGGTGTGATGCTCGGTGCGCCTGCTGGTGTGGCCTCCGGTGGGGGCTTTCGTTTGGAGATTCGCCATCCCTTCGTCCAGGTAGGGGTGGGTACCGGAGGGCGGACGTGGGTCGCCTGTTGGGTTTCATGCGTGGCTGGGTTGGTGGCGCCGGGGTTGGGGTGGCGGTTGTCGGTGTACGGGTGGTCGGGATGGGTGCCGGCCTGGTAGGCCTCGAGGTGGTGGGCGAGGGCGGCCGGCGTGGTGGTGGATTGGGCGCTCTTCCCTGGTATGGCGCGGTGCCTGGTGTCGGGCGGTTGGATGGCGCACCCTCTGGGCCGGCGTGACGAGTGCCCCCCTTTGGCCGCTGGTTGTCCCCGGTAGGCGCGCCACGCGGGCGCAGACGGGGTGAGCCCGTTGGGGCACGGGCATGTATCGGGTCTTGGGCACCCGGGAGCACGGACATGTTGGCCCTTCTTCAGCAGGCTGAAGTTGTGGTGGTTTGGCAGGTAGTACTGGTGGTGATCGTAGCAGGTCCTCCCAAGCGGATGGTTGCGCCGCCACAGCCGAAAGTTGCACCTACCTGTGCAAGAAAATCGAGCCCCAGGAGAATCTCTTCGGTGGCATTGGGCATCACTAGGAAGCTGAAGCGGCATCTGCTTTCGCCGATGCGGACGTCGCTTACGACCATACGGTCCAGTACTCTGACTGTTCCGTCGGCTAGCTCCTCCGGTGCTGGTACCTCCTTGACCCCCAGGCGCTTGGCCTGTGTCCCGCTGATGAAGCTCCGAGTAGCTCCAGTGTCGATGGTGGCGGTTGTTTTGATGCCGTCCATCGTGATTTTGGCAAGGAGACGCTTGCCGTTGGTTTTGAGTGGATTTATTGGAGAGGTTGGCCACTTGAATTGGGAGGACCGGCCGGTGGCCTTGCGCGTCGATCCTCTTTTGCGTTTCCCGCCGGTTGGCGACAGCACTCGATTGTACGCATGCCGTCTCTTCCACATTCCCAGCAGAAATAGCGTCGGGGTTGCTGGCAGTCCTCCTGGTGGCCGGTTCGGCCGCAGTTGCGACATGCGGAGTGGTGATTCGCAACCCTGTTGTCTGGGCCTTCTTGCACCAGTTGGTGTTGTTCGGGCAGCCCGGGCTTGGCAGGAGCTCTTCCGTCTCCGCGGCTCACCGGGCGGGCTTTTGAAGGGACTTCTTCGAGGGACTGTTTTGCTCGTATTCCTTCCAGGTCTTCGGCGAGCGAGAGCAACTCTGGGAGAGAAACGAAGTCTTTCCTCTTGATGTACCACTGGTAGTCCGGGTGGCTATTTCGGTACAGCCGCTCCAGCCGTTGGCTTTCGGTCATGTTGGCGTGCCGCATCAGGGCCTGCAATGCTAGGACATAGTCCTTCATTCCCTCGTCGGTACGTTGGGTCCGGCAGCAGATTGCGTCGTCGAGGTCTTCCAAGTAGCGAGCGGGTAGGAAGAATTTTAGGAAGTCTTCCTTGAAGTGGGCCCAGGTGCGCCAGTGGCCGTTGTTGTTTCGGAACCATGTCACCGCCCGGTCCGTAAGCAGCTCCGGCATGGTGCGGGGCAGGTGGTCGGTGTTCGTGCCGTAGGCTTCGGCGAGCTACTCGAGCCGTTCCACGAACTCTAGTGGATTTTGAGTTCCGTCGTATTTCACGGCCCATCTCCTGACCTGCTCGATGACGGTAGGGTAGGGCAGGGGTCGAGGTGTATCCTGGGGTGTTGCTGGGTCGCTGCCAGTGTTGACCTGGACCTTGTATTTCGGCTTCTCCTTCCACGCGTTAGCGGTTTCCGGGTGCTGGACTGCCATCGCGGAGGCAGGGGAAGGAACCCGGCGGTGGGTTTCCTGCAGCTCCGTTAGGCGTTGGAGTTGTGGCGCGTCGTGTTCCGGGTTACCGACGAATGCAGCGAACCGTTTTCGCATCTCCTCGACCGTACCGGTGGCGTCTAACCCGAACTCGCCGAGATACTAGATAAGGTCGTCGCGGCTTAGGGAATAGGCCCACGACACATTGAGTGTGTTGTTACTAGTTGCCTGGGTATTCATAGTGTTGGTTTTAAATGTTTTTAATGCTTTTGTTATAGTTCGTTATTGAATTTCCGCGCTCTCGTGTTATCGCGACGACGGTATAAATGAAACTGAACGTTTGATTTGTGTGATGAAGAATGTTTGACTATAGTCCCTGCTCGGGCGCCATTGTAACGATGCAAAACCGGGGTCACGCTCGCCGGTGTCCAGGGCTCGTGTCACAAACATTTATAAATCACAAGTTCTATAGTCTTAGTTCACAGTCTTTATTTTTTTCATCAACACTTAATCTATTACAATGTGTGCTTAATCTACGTGAGGTTTTGCATGCGCGACGGCGACGGGTGGTCACGGTGGCGATGGTAACTGATGGCTCGACTACGATGTTTTTGTTCGCGCGGTTGACGGCATTCAATGCCGAGAGATGCTTGAGCGAATCGTGCGTGAGTGATTGGCGCATGAGCGATTCATACATGAGCGATTTATGCATAAGCGATTGATGCATGAGCGAGTGATGCATGAGCGATTGATGCATGAGCGAGTGATGCATGAGCGATTGATGCATGAGCGATGAGTGTATCGATGCTTGAGGTGCATATCAAGTGTTTCCCCCGCGTGCTGATGTGGCACCTCCCCGGTCGGGTGGAACTCCGTCTTGGAGCACCCCCTTTCTCCGAACCCCGTCGAGCTCCCGCCCAAAGTTGTCCCGCTCGGTGGGATTACGGAGCCCCGTTTTCCCAATTTCCCCCGCGACTTTTCCCCGCGTAATAGGACTTCGGAGTCTCAGATGGAAACCCCTAATCCTCTCCAGCTTCGCTGGACCCGACCCCTATGGTGGAACGTCGGAGTCTCAGATGGAGACCCCCAATCCTCCCCAGACCCCACTTGTCGAAGCCCAAGCCGATTGGACGTCGGAGACTCAAAACAAGCCCCTAATCCTCTCCAGCTTCGGTGGACTCGACCACGACGACGAGACCTCGGAGTCTCGGATGGAAACCCCTAGTCTTCCCGGAATCCCAGCCGATCGGACGTCGGAGACTCAAAACAAGCCCCTAATCCGATCCAGCTTCCCCGAACACGATTGAAGATTTGGCGTTCTCAAAACAAGACTCTAACTCTTCTCGTGTTCCCACCCAAAGTTGTTACTCTACCCTTACCTACCTGATATGTCCTGGACCGTGGTCCGCAGCAAAGTTATGATCCTCGGTTTGATCCCAGCTTAGCTCCCCTTTGCAAAAATCGTCCCATGACATTTGCGATCGATCAGCTGTTCGGACAGCTCAGCCGTACCTCCCCTCCGGGGGTAAACAGAAATTGTACCCGTTGCTCCCCGAAGTCCCGGCGGAATCGCAGCCGGCTTCCGGCCTGTTTCCGGCCCCGGGTTTCTTTGATTACCTCCCACACAGCCCAGGCGTTGGCAGCATGTAGCCCCTCTAGCTGGCGGGGGCAGGGCGCTAGGCTGCGGCTGGTGGTTGCGTCGGCGGGTGAAGTGGTGACCCGGAAGGTGGTTGTTGTTGCTGGTGCCCGGGGCTCCGGGGTGCTGCTCGCGTGCTGCTGGGGAGGCGGTGTTCCGGGGGGGGTTTGGGCCGGTCGGTCATCTTTCCCCCGGACGACTGTGGCGCGGCTGTCGGAGCTGCTGCTGGAGCTGGAGCTGCTGCTGCTGGAGCTGGAGCTGCGGCGGGCAGGTCCTGTCCTTCGTGGGGGCGGTGTGATGCTCGGTGCGCCTGCTGGTGTGGCCTCCGGTGGGGGCTTCACACCAGTCTCTGATGTTGGCCGGGGTTGCGGGGCCAGCTTGCTGTCCCGTTTGGGGATTCGCCATCCCTTCGTCCAGGTAGGGGTGGGTACCGGAGGGCGGACACCGGCCTTGGCGGGTGTGGGTCGCCTGTTGGGTTTCATGCGTGGCTGGGTTGGTGGTGCCGGGGTTGGGGTGGCGATTGTCGGTGTACGGGTGGTCGGGATGGGTGCCGGCCTGGTAGGCCTCGAGGTGGTGGGCGAGGGCGGCCGGCGTGGTGGTGGATTGGGCGCTCTGCTCTGGTATGGCGCGGTGCCTGGTGTCGGGGCGGTTGGATGGCGCACCATCTGGGCCGGCGTGACGAGTGCCCCCCTTTGGCGGCTGGTTGTCCCCGGTAGGCGCGCAGGTTTGGTGTTACGCCCATGCGGGCGCAGACGGCGTGGGCCCGCTGGGGCACGGGCATGTATCGGGTCTTGGGCACCCGGGAGCACTGACATGTTGGCCCTTCTTCGGCAGGCTGAAGTTGTGGTGGTTTGGCAGGTAGTACTGGTGGTGATCGTAGCAGGTCCTCCCAAGCGGATGGTTGCGCCGCCACAGCCGAAAGTTGCACCTACCTGTGCAAGAAAATCGAGCCCCAGGAGAATCTCTTCGGTGGCATTGGGCATCACTAGGAAGCTGAAGCGGCATCTGCTTTCGCCGATGCGGACGTCGCTTACGACCATCCGGTCCAGTACTCTGACTGTTCCGTCGGCTAGGCGTACGTCTACCTCCTCCAGTGCTGGTACCTCCTTGACCCCCAGGCGCTTGGCCTGTGTCCCGCTGATGAAGCTCCGAGTAGCTCCAGTGTCGATGGTGGCAAGGAGACGCTTGCCGTTGGTTTTGAGTGGATTTATTGGAGAGGTTGGCCACTTGGATTGGGAGGACCGGCCGGTGGCCTTGCGCGTCGAACCTCTTTTGCGTTTTCCGCCGGTTGGCGACAGCACTCGATTGTACGCATGCCGTCTCTTCCGCATTCCCAGCAGAAATAGCGTCGGGGTTGCTGGCAGTCCTCCTGGTGGCCGGTTCGGCCGCAGTTGCGACATGCGGAGTGGTGATTCGCAACCCTGTTGTCTGGGCCTTCTTGCACCAGTTGGTGTTGTTCGGGCAGCCCGGGCTTGGCAGGAGCTCTTCCGTCTCCGCGGCTCACCGGGCGGGCTTTTGAAGGGACTTCTTCGAGGGACTGTTTTGCTCGTATTCCTTCCAGGTCTTCGGCGAGCGAGAGCAACTCAGGGAGAGAAACGAAGTCTTTCCTCTTGATGTACCACTGGTAGTCCGGGTGGCTATTTCGGTACAGCCGCTCCAACCGTTGGCTTTCGGTCATGTTGGCGTGCCGCATCAGGGCCTGCAATGCTAGGACATAGTCCTTCATTCCCTCGTCGGTACGTTGGGTCCGGCAGCAGATTGCGTCGTCGAGGTCTTCCAAGTAGCGAGCGGGTAGGAAGAATTTTAGGAAGTCTTCCTTGAAGTGGGCCCAGGTGCGCCAGTGGCCGTTGTTGTTGCGGAACCATGTCACCGTCCGGTCCGTAAGCAGCTCCGGCATGGCGCGGGGCAGGTGGTCGGTGTTCGTGCCGTAGGCTTCGGCGAGCTCCTCGAGCCGTTCCACGAACTCTAGTGGATTTTGAGTTCCGTCGTATTTCACGTCCCATCTCCTAACCTGCTCGATGACGGTAGGGTAGGGCAGGGGTCGAGGTGTATCCTGGGGTGTTGCTGGGTCGCTGCCAGTGTTGACCTGGACCTTGTATTTCGGCTTCTCCTTCCACGCGTTAGCGGTTTCCGGGTGCTGGACTGCCATCGCGGAGGCAGGGGAAGGAACCCGGCGGTGGGCTTCCTGCAGCTCCGTTAGGCGTTGGAGTTGTGGCGCGTCGTGTTCCGGGTTACCGACGAATGCAGCGAACCGTTTTCGCATCTCCTCGACCGTACCGGTGGCGTCTAACCCGAACTCGCCGAGATATTCGATAAGGTCGTCGCGCCTTAGGGAATAGGCCCACGACACATTGAGTGTGTTGTTACTAGTTGCCTGGGTATTCATAGTGTTGGTTTTAAATGTTTTTAATGCTTTTGTTATAGTTCGTTATTGAATTTCCGCGCACTCGTGTTATCGCGACGACGGTATAAATGAAACTGAACGTTTGATTTGTGTGATGAAGAATGTTTGACTATAGTCCCTGCTCGGGCGCCATTGTAACGATGCAAAACCGGGGTCACGCTCGCAGGTGTCCAGGGCTCGTGTCACAAACATTTATAAATCACAAGTTCTATAGTCTTAGTTCACAGTCTTTATTTTTTTCATCAACACTTAATCTATTACAATGTGTGCTTAATCTACGTGAGGTTTTGCATGCGCGACGGCGACGGGTGGTCACGGTGGCGATGGTGACTGATGGCTCGACTACGATGTTTTTTGTTCGCGCGGTTGACGGCATTCAATGCCGAGAGATGCTTGAGCGAATCGTGCGTGAGTGATTGGCGCATGAGCGATTCATACATGAGCGATTTATGCATGAGCGATTGATGCATGAGCGAGTGATGCATGAGCGATTGATGCATGAGCGAGTGATGCATGAACGATTGATGCATGAGCGATGAGTGTATCGATGCTTGAGGTGCATATCAAGTGTTTCCCCCGCGTGCTGATGTGGCACCTCCCCGGTCGGGTGGAACTCCGTCTTGGAGCACCCCCTTTCTCCGAACCCCGTCGAGCTCCCGCCCAAAGTTGTCCCGCTCGGTGGGATTACGGAGCCCCGTTTTCCCAGTTTCCCCAGCGACTTTTCCCCGCGTAATAGGACTTCGGAGTCTCAGATGGAAACCCCTAATCCTCTCCAGCTTCGCTGGACCCGACCCCTATGGTGGAACGTCGGAGTCTCAGATGGAGACCCCCAATCCTCCCCAGACCCCACTTGTCGAAGCCCAACCCGATTGGACGTCGGAGACTCAAAACAAGCCCCTAATCCTCTCCAGCTTCGGTGGACTTGACCACGACGACGAGACCTCGGAGTCTCGGATGGAGACCCCTAGTCTTCTCGGAACCCCCTTGTCGAAGCCCAAGCCGATCGGACGTCGGAGACTCAAAACAAGCCCCTAATCCTCTCCAGCTTCGGTGGACTCGACCACGACGATGAGACCTCGGAGTCTCAGATGGAGACCCCTAGTCTTCCCGGAACCCCTGTGTCGAAGCCCAAGCCGGAGACTCAAAACAAGCCCCTAATCCTCTCCAGCTTCGGTGGACTCGACCACGACGACGAGACCTCGGAGTCTCGGATGGAGACCCCTAGTCTTCCCGGAATCCCAGCCGATCGGACGTCGGAGACTCAAAACAAGCCCTTAATCCGCTTCAGCTTCCCCGAACACGATTGAAGATAAGGCGTTCTCAAAACAAGACTCCAACTCTTCTCGTGTTCCCACCCAAAGTTGTTACTCTACCCTTATATTCACCTGATGTGTCCTGGACCGTGGTCCGCAGCGAAGTGATTATCCTCGGTTTGATCCCAGCTTAGCTCCCCTTTGCAAAAATCGTCCCATGACATTTGCGATCGATCAGCTGTTCGGACAGCTGATCGTCACAGTGATGTTGCTCTTCGCTCGGTGGACAGGTATGTACCGTACGGTCGCCGTGTCGCGTAGTAGGTGGTTGTCGCTCCATGCAAAAACTAATTATTAATTCAATCTGACTTAAATCTACTTTATGGCAACTTAAGACTAAAACTAACTACGGCCTTCATTGGCGACTTATGAATACAAATTAATCCTAAAAATGTAGGGGGAAAATGGATCATCCGGGTTTCTTTGATTACCTCCCACACAGCCCAGGCGTTGGCAGCATGTAGCCCCTCTAGCTGGCAGGGGCAGGGCGCTAGGCTGCGGCTGGTGGTTGCGTCGGCGGGTGAAGTGGTGACCCGAAATTGCTGGTGCCCGGGGCTCCGGGGTGCTGCTCGCGTGCTGCAGGGGTGGCGGTGTTCCGGGGGGGGGGGCGGGCTTGGGCCGGTCGGTCATCTTTCCCCCGGACGACTGTGGCGCGGCTGTCGGAGCTGCTGCTGGAGCTGGAGCTGCGGCGGGCAGGTCCTGTCCTTCGTGGGGGCGGTGTGATGCTCGGTGCGCCTGCTGGTGTGGCCTCCGGTGGGGGCTTTCGTTTGGAGATTCGCCATCCCTTCGTCCAGGTAGGGACGGGTACCGGAGGGCGGACGTGGGTCGCCTGTTGGGTTTCATGCGTGGCTGGGTTGGTGGTGCCGGGGTTGGGGTGGCGGTTGTCGGTGTATGGGTGGTCGGGATGGGTGCCGGCCTGGTAGGCCTCGAGGTGGTGGGCGAGGGCGGCCGGCGTGGTGGTGGATTGGGCGCTCTGCCCTGGTATGGCGCGGTGCCTGGTGTCGGGGCGGTTGGATGGCGCACCCTCTGGGCCGGCGTGACGAGTGCCCCCCTTTGGCCGCTGGTTGTCCCCGGTAGGCGCGCAGGTTTGGTGTTACGCCCACGCGGGCGCAGACGGCGTGAGCCCGTTGGGGCACGGGCATGTACCGGGTCTTGGGCACCCGGGAGCACGGACATGTTGGCCCTTCTTCAGCAGGCTGAAGTTGTGGTGGTTTGGCAGGTAGTACTGGTGGTGATCGTAGCAGGTCCTCCCAAGCTGATGGTTGCGCCGCCACAGCCGAAAGTTGCACCTACCTGTGCAAGAAAATCGAGCCCCAGGAGAATCTCTTCGGTGGCATTGGGCATCACTAGGAAGCTGAAGCGGCATCTGCTTTCGCCGATGCGGACGTCGCTTACGACCATCCGGTCCAGTACTCTGACTGTTCCGTCGGCTAGCTCCTCCAGTGCTGGTACCTCCTTGACCCCCAGGCGCTTGGCCTGTGTCCCGCTGATGAAGCTCCGAGTAGCTCCAGTGTCGATGGTGGCGGTTGTTTTGATGCCGTCCATCGTGATTTTGGCAAGGAGACGCTTGCCGTTGGTTTTGAGTGGATTTATTGGAGAGGTTGGCCACTTGAATTGGGAGGAGGTGGCCTTGCGCGTCGATCCTCTTTTGCGTTTCCCGCCGGTTGGCGACAGCATTCGATTGTACGCATGCCGTCTCTTCCGCATTCCCAGCAGAAATAGCGTCGGGGTTGCTGGCAGTCTCTCTCCTGGTGGCCGGTTCGGCCGCAGTTGCGACATGAGGAGTGGTGATTCGCAACCCTGTTGAAAAAACCTAAAACGATTTTAAATAACAACACTGTGACTTCGACGACAGTCAGTTTTGAACTAATTTTATTGAAACTAAAATCCTTACAACTAACATAGGTACTTAAAACTATTCTTAAGACTAGAGCGATAACCCGAAGGCTGCTTTGGTATGCACTTGAAAATCGCGCAACCAACCCCTATTTAGCGTGAGAACCCAAGTAGGGGACCGCATCCTGTGTGGACCTTTCTTATCGTTTAGATATATAAATAGATTTTATTACTTTACACCATTGGGTTATCGCTATATGCATACAGAATATTTCTACACATACTACTTTCGATTATATTTCATTTTTGAATCCTCAAAGAAGATTCAACACCTGTTGTCTGGGCCTTATTGCACCAGTTGGTGTTGTTTGGGCAGCCCGGGCTTGGCAGGAGCTCTTCCGTCTCCGCGGCTCACCGGGCGGGCTTTTGAAGGGACTTCTTCGAGGGACTGTTTTGCTCGTATTCCTTCCAGGTCTTCGGCGAGCGAGAGCAACTCTGGGAGAGAAACGAAGTCTTTCCTCTTGATGTACCACTGGTAGTCCGGGTGGCAATTTCGGTACAGCCGCTCCAGCCGTTGGCTTTCGGTCATGTTGGCGTGCCGCATCAGGGCCTGCAATGCTAGGACATAGTCCTTTATTCCCTCGTCGGTACGTTGGGTCCGGCAGCAGATTGTGTCGTCGAGGTCTTCCAAGTAGCGAGCGGGTAAGAAGAATGTTTGGAAGTCTTCCTTGAAGTGGGCCCAGGTGCGCCAGTGGCCGTTGTTGTTTCGGAACCATGTCACCGCCCGGTCCGTAAGCAGCTCCGGCATGGCGCGGGGCAGGAGGTCGGTGTTCGTGCCGTAGGCTTCGGCGAGCTCCTCGAGCCGTTCCACGAACTCTAGTGGATTTTGAGTTCCGTCGTATTTCACGGCCCATCTCCTGACCTGCTCGATGACGGTAGGGTAGGGCAGGGGTCGAGGTGTATCCTGGGGTGTTGCTGGGTCGCTGTCAGTGTTGACCTGACCTTGTATTTCGGCTTCTCCTTCCACGCGTTAGCGGTTTCCGGGTGCTGGACTGCCATCGCGGAGGCAGGGGAAGGAATCCGGCGGTGGGCTTCCTGCAGCTCCGTTAGGCGTTGGGGTTGTGGCGCGTCGTGTTCCGGGTTACCGACGAATGCAGCGAACCGTTTTCGCATCTCCTCGACCGTACCGTTGGCGTCTAACCCGAACTCGCCGAGATACTAGATAAGGTCGTCGCGCCTTAGGGAATAGGCCCACGACACATTGAGTGTGTTGTTACTAGTTGCCTGGGTATTCATAGTGTTGGTTTTAAATGTTTTTAATGCTTTTGTTATAGTTCGTTATTGAATTTCCGCGCTCTCGTGTTATCGCGACGACGGTATAAATGAAACTGAACGTTTGATTTGTATGATGAAGAATGTTTGACTATAGTCCCTGCTCGGGCGCCATTGTAACGATGCAAAACCGGGGTCACGCTCGCCGTTGTCCAGGGCTCGTACATTTATAAATCACAAGTTCTATAGTCTTAGTTCACAGTCTTTATTTTTTTCATCAACACTTAATCTATTACAATGTGTGCTTAATCTACGTGAGGTTTTGCATGCGCGACGGCGACGGGTGGTCACGGTGGCGATGGTAACTGATGGCTCGACTACGATGTTTTTTGTTCGCGCGGTTGACGGCATTCAATGCCGAGAGATGCTTGAGCGAATCGTGCGTGAGTGATTGGCGCATGAGCGATTCATACATGAGCGATTTATGCATGAGCGATTGATGCATGAGCGAGTGATGCATGAGCGATTGATGCATGAGCGAGTGATGCATGAGCGATTGATGCATGAGCGATGAGTGTATCGATGCTTGAGGTGCATATCAAGTGTTTCCCCCGCGTGCTGATGTGGCACCTCCCCGGTCGGTTGTCCCGCTCGGTGGGATTACGGAGCCCCGTTTTCCCAGTTTCCCCCGCGACTTTTCCCCGCGTAATAAGACTTCGGAGTCTCAGATGGAAACCCCTAATCCTCTCCAGCTTCGCTGGACCCGACCCCTATGGTGGAACGTCGGAGTCTCAGATGGAGACCCCCAATCCTCTCCAGACCCCACTTGTCGAAGCCCAAGCCGATTGGACGTCGGAGACTCAAAACAAGCCCCTAATCCTCTCCAGCTTCGGTGGACTCGACCACGACGACGAGACCTCGGAGTCTCGGATGGAGACCCCTAGTCTTCCCGGAATCCCAGCCGATCGGACGTCGGAGACTCAAAACAAGCCCCTAATCCGCACCAGCTTCCCCGAACACGATTGAAGATTTGGCGTTCTCAAAACAAGACTCTAACTCTTCTCGTGTTCCCACCCAAAGTTGTTACTCTACCCTTATATTCACCTGATGTGTCCTGGACCGTGGTCCGCAGCAAAGTGATTATCCTCGGTTTGATCCCAGCTTAGCTCCCCTTTGCAAAAATCGTCCCATGACATTTGCGATCGATCGGCTGTTCGGACAGCTCAGCCGTACCTCCCCTCCGGGGGTAAACAGAAATTGTACCCGTTGCTCCCCGAAGTCCCGGCGGAATCGCAGCCGGCTTCCGGCCTGTTTCCGGCCCCGGGTTTCTTTGATTACCTCCCACACAGCCCAGGCGTTGGCAGCATGTAGCCCCTCTAGCTGGCGGGGGCAGGGCGCTAGGCTGCGGCTGGTGGTTGCGTCGGCGGGTGAAGTGGTGACCCGGAAGGTGGTTGTTGTTGCTGGTGCCCGGGGCTCCGGGGTGCTGCTCGCGTGCTGCTGGAGTGGTTGTGTTCCGGGGGGGGGGGGGGGGGGGGGGTTTGGGCCGGTCGGTCATCTTTCCCCCGGACGACTGTGGCGCGGCTGTCGGAGCTACTGCTGGAGCTGCTGCTGCTGGAGCTGGAGCTGCGGCGGGCAGGTCCTGTCCTTCGTGGGGGCGGTGTGAGGCTCGGTGCGCCTGCTGGTGTGGCCTCCGGTGGGGGCTTCACACCAGTCTCTGATGTTGACCGGGGTTGCGGGGCCAGCTTGCTGTCCCGTTTGGGGATTCGCCATCCCTTCGTCCAGGTAGGGGTGGGTACCGGAGGGCGGACACCGGCCTTGGCGGATGTGGGTCGCCTGTTGGGTTTCATGTGTGGCTGGGTTGGTGGTGCCGGGGTTGGGGTGGCGATTGTCGGTGTACGGGTGGTCGGGATTGGTGCCGGCCTGGTAGGCCTCGAGGTGGTGGGCGAGGGCGGCCGGCGTGGTGGTGGATTGGGCGCTCTGCTCTGGTATGGCGCGGTGCCTGGTGTCGGGGCGGTTGGATGGCGCACCCTCTGGGCCGGCGTGACGAGTGCCCCCCTTTGGCCGCTGGTTGTCCCCGGTAGGCGCGCAGGTTTGGTGTTACGCCCACGCGGGCGCAGACGGCGTGGGCCCGTTGGGGCACGGGCATGTATCGGGTCTTGGGCACCCGGGAGCACTGACATGTTGGCCCTTCTTCGACAGGCTGAAGTTGTGGTGGTTTGGCAGGTAGTACTGGTGGTGATCGTAGCAGGTCCTCCCAAGCGGATGGTTGCGCCGCCACAGCCGAAAGTTGCACCTACCTGTGCAAGAAAATCGAGCCCCAGGAGAATCTCTTCGGTGGCATTGGGCATCACTAGGAAGCTGAAGCGGCATCTGCTTTCGCCGATGCGGACGTCGCTTACGACCATCCGGTCCAGTACTCTGACTGTTCCGTCGGCTAGGCGTACGTCTACCTCCTCCAGTGCTGGTACCTCCTTGACCCCCAGGCGCTTGGCCTGTGTCCCGCTGATGAAGCTCCGAGTAGCTCCAGTGTCGATGGTGGCAAGGAGACGCTTGCCGTTGGTTTGAGTGGATTTATTGGAGAGGTTGGCCACTTGGATTGGGAGGACCGGCCGGTGGCCTTGCGCGTCGAACCTCTTTGCGTTTCCCGCCGGTTGGCGACAGCACTCGATTGTACGCATGCCGTCTTCTCTTCCGCATTCCCAGCAGAAATAGCGTCGGGGTTGCTGGCAGTCTCTCTCCTGGTGGCCGGTTCGGCCGCAGTTGCGACATGCGGAGTGGTGATTCGCAACCCTGTTGTCTGGGCCTTCTTGCACCAGTTGGTGTTGTTCGGGCAGCCCGGGCTTGGCAGGAGCTCTTCCGTCTCCGCGGCTCACCGGGCGGGCTTTTGAAGGGACTTCTTCGAGGGACTGTTTTGCTCGTATTCCTTCCAGGTCTTCGGCGAGCGAGAGCAACTCAGGGAGAGAAACGAAGTCTTTCCTCTTGATGTACCACTGGTAGTCCGGGTGGCTATTTCGGTACAGCCGCTCCAACCGTTGGCTTTCGGTCATGTTGGCGTGCCGCATCAGGGCCTGCAATGCTAGGACATAGTCCTTCATTCCCTCGTCGGTACGTTGGGTCCGGCAGCAGATTGCGTCGAAGACCTCGTCCAAGTAGCGAGCGGGTAGGAAGAATTTTAGGAAGTCTTCCTTGAAGTGGGCCCAGGTGCGCCAGTGGCCGTTGTTGTTTCGGAACCATGTCACCGTCCGGTCCGTAAGCAGCTCCGGCATGGCGCGGGGCAGGTGGTCGGTGTTCGTGCCGTAGGCTTCGGCGAGCTCCTCGAGCCGTTCCACGAACTCTAGTGGATTTTGAGTTCCGTCGTATTTCACGTCCCATCTCCTGACCTGCTCGATGACGGTAGGGCGCTGCCAGTGTTGACCTGGACCTTGTATTTCGGCTTCTCCTTCCACGCGTTAGCGGTTTCCGGGTGCTGGACTGCCATCGCGGAGGCAGGGGAAGGAACCCGGCGGTGGGCTTCCTGCAGCTCCGTTAGGCGTTGGAGTTGTGGCGCGTCGTGTCCCGGGTTACCGACGAATGCAGCGAACCGTTTTCGCATCTCCTCGACCGTACCGGTGGCGTCTAACCCGAACTGGTGTTGGTAGTGCTTGGTGTTGGTAGTGCTGGTTTTAAATGTTTTTAATGCTTTTGTTATAGTTCGTTATTGAATTTCCGCGCACTCGTGTTATCGCGACGACGGTATAAATGAAACTGAACGTTTGATTTGTGTGATGAAGAATGTTTGACTATAGTCCCTGCTCGGGCGCCATTGTAACGATGCAAAACCGGGGTCACGCTCGCCGGTGTCCAGGGCTCGTGTCACAAACATTTATAAATCACAAGTTCTATAGTCTTAGTTCACAGTCTTTATTTTTTCATCAACACTTAATCTATTACAATGTGTGCTTAATCTACGTGAGGTTTTGCATGCGCGACGGCGACGGGTGGTCACGGTGGCGATGGTGACTGATGGCTCCACTACGATGTTTCTTGTCCGCGCGGTTGACGGCATTCAATGCCGAAAGATGCTTGAGCGAATCGTGCGTGAGTGATTGGCGCATGAGCGATTCATACATGAGCGATTTATGCATGAGCGATTGATGCATGAGCGATTGATGCATGAGCGAGTGATGCATGAGCGATTGATGCATGAGCGATGAGTGTATCGATGCTTGAGGTGCATATCAAGTGTTTCCCCCGCGTGCTGATGTGGGCACCTCCCCGGTCGGGTGGAACTCCGTCTTGGAGCACCCCCTTTCTCCGAACCCCGTCGAGCTCCCGCCCAAAGTTGTCCCGCTCGGTGGGATTACGGAGCCCCGTTTTCCCAGTTTCCCCCGCGACTTTTCCCCGCGTAATAGGACTTCGGAGTCTCAGATGGAAACCCCTAATCCTCTCCAGCTTCGCTGGACCCGACCCCGATGGTGGAACGTCGGAGTCTAAGATGGAGACCCCCAATCCTCCCCAGACCCCACTTGTCGAAGCCCAAGCCGATTGGACGTCGGAGACTCAAAACAAGCCCCTAATCCTCTCCAGCTTCGGTGGACTCGACCACGACGACGAGACCTCGGAGTCTCTGATGGAGACCCCTAGTCTTCCCGGAATCCCAGCCGATCGGACGTCGGAGACTCAAAACAAGCCCCTAATCCGCTCCAGCTTCCGCGAACACGATTGAAGATTTGGCGTTCTCAAAACAAGACTCCAACTCTTCTCGTGTTCCCACCCAAAGTTGTTACTCTACCCTTATATTCACCTGATGTGTCCTGGACCGTGGTCCGCAGCAAAGTGATTATCCTCGGTTTGATACCAGCTTAGCTCCCCTTTGCAAAAATCGTCCCATGACATTTGCGATCGATCAGCTGTTCGGACAGCTCAGCCGTACCTCCCCTCCGGGGGTAAACAGAAATTGTACCCGTTGCTCCCCGAAGTCCCGGCGGAATCGCAGCCGGCTTCCGGCCTGTTTCCGGCCCCGGGTTTCTTTGATTACCTCCCACACAGCCCAGGCGTTGGCAGCATGTAGCCCCTCTAGCTGGCGGGGGCAGGGCGCTAGGCTGCGGCTGGTGGTTGCGTCGGCGGGTGAAGTGGTGACCCGGAAGGTGGTTGTTGTTGCTGGTGCCCGGGGCTCCGGGGTGCTGCTCGCGTGCTGCTGGAGTGGCGGTTGTTCCGGGGAGGGTTTTGGGCCGGTCGGTCATCTTTCCCCCGGACGGACTGTGGCGCGGCTGTCGGAGCTACTTGCTGGAGCTCCTGCTGCTGGAGCTGCGGCGGGCAGGTCCTGTCCTTCGTGGGGGCGGTGTGAGGCTCAGTGCGCCTGCTGGTGTGGCCTCCGGTGGGGGCTTCACACCAGTCTCTGATGTTGGCAGGGGTTGCGGGGCCAGCTTGCTGTCCCGTTTGGGAATTCGCCATCCCTTCGTCCAGGTAGGGGTGGGTACCGGAGGGCGGACACCGGCCTTGGCGGTGTGGGTCGCCTGTTGGGTTTCATGCGTGGCTGGGTTTGTGGTGCCGTGGTTGGGGTGGCGATTGTCGGTGTACGGGTGGTCGGGATGGGTGCCGGCCTGGTAGGCCTCGAGGTGGTGGGCAAGGGCGGCCGGCGTGGTGGTGGATTGGGCGCTCTGCTCTGGTATGGCGCGGTGCCTGGTGTCGGGGCGGTTGGATGGCGCACCCTCTGGGCCGGCGTGACGAGTGCCCCCCTTTGGCGGCTGGTTGTCCCCGGTAGGCGCGCAGGTTTGGTGTTACGCCCACGCGGGCGCAGACGGCGTGGGCCCGCTGGGGCACGGGCATGTATCGGGTCTTGGGCACCGGGAGCACTGACATGTTGGCCCTTCTTCGGCAGGCTGAAGTTGTGGTGGTTTGGCAGGTAGTACTGGTGGTGATCGTAGCAGGTCCTCCCAAGCGGATGGTTGCGCCGCCACAGCCGAAAGTTGCACCTACCTGTGCAAGAAAATCGAGCCCCAGGAGAATCTCTTCGGTGGCATTGGGCATCACTAGGAAGCTGAAGCGGCATCTGCTTTCGCCGATGCGGACGTCGCTTACGACCATCCGGTCCAGTACTCTGACTGTTCCGTCGGCTAGGCGACGTCTACCTCCTCCAGTGCTGGTACCCCTCCTTGACCCCCAGGCGCTTGGCCTGTGTCCCGCTGATGAAGCTCCGAGTAGCTCCAGTGTCGATGGTGGCAAGGAGACGCTTGCCGTTGGTTTTGAGTGGATTTATTGGAGAGGTTGGCCACTTGGATTGGGAGGACCGGCCGGTGGCCTTGCGCGTCGAACCTCTTTTGCGTTTCCCGCCGGTTGGCGACAGCACTCGATTGTACGCATGCCGTCTCTTCCGCATTCCCAGCAGAAATAGCGTCGGGGTTGCTGGCAGTCTCTCCTGGTGGCCGGTTCGGCCGCAGTTGCGACATGCGGAGTGGTGATTCGCAACCCTGTTGTCTGGGCCTTCTTGCACCAGTTGGTGTTGTTCGGGCAGCCCGGGCTTGGCAGGAGCTTTCCGTCTCCGCGGCTCACCGGGCGGGCTTTTGAAGGGACTTCTTCGAGGGACTGTTTTGCTCGTATTCCTTCCAGGTCTTCGGCGAGCGAGAGCAACTCAGGGAGAGAAACGAAGTCTTTCCTCTTGATGTACCACTGGTAGTCCGGGTGGCTATTTCGGTACAGCCGCTCCAACCGTTGGCTTTCGGTCATGTTGGCGTGCCGCATCAGGGCCTGCAATGCTAGGACATAGTCCTTCATTCCCTCGTCGGTACGTTGGGTCCGGCAGCAGATTGCGTCGAAGTCGTCCAAGTAGCGAGCGGGTAGGAAGAATTTTAGGAAGTCTTCCTTGAAGTGGGCCCAGGTGCGCCAGTGGCCGTTGTTGTTTCGGAACCATGTCACCGTCCGGTCCGTAAGCAGCTCCGGCATGGCGCGGGGCAGGTGGTCGGTGTTCGTGCCGTAGGCTTCGGCGAGCTCCTCGAGCCGTTCCACGAACTCTAGTGGATTTTGAGTTCCGTCGTATTTCACGTCCCATCTCCTGACCTGCTCGATGACGGTAGGGCGCTGCCAGTGTTGACCTGGACCTTGTATTTCGGCTTCTCCTTCCACGCGTTAGCGGTTTCCGGGTGCTGGACTGCCATCGCGGAGGCAGGGAAGGAACCGGCGGGGGCTTCCTGCAGCTCCGTTAGGCGTTGGAGTTGTGGCGCGTCGTGTCCCGGGTTACCGACGAATGCAGCGAACCGTTTTCGCATCTCCTCGACCGTACCGGTGGCGTCTAACCCGAACTGGTGTTGGTAGGCTTGGTGTGGTAGTGCTGGTTTTAAATGTTTTAATGCTTTTGTTATAGTTCGTTATTGAATTTCCGCGCACTCGTGTTATCGCGACGACGGTATAAATGAAACTGAACGTTTGATTTGTGTGATGAAGAATGTTTGACTATAGTCCCTGCTCGGGCGCCATTGTAACGATGCAAAACCGGGGTCACGCTCGCCGGTGTCCAGGGCTCGTGTCACAAACATTTATAAATCACAAGTTCTATAGTCTTAGTCACAGTCTTTATTTTTTTCATCAACACTTAATCTATTACAATGTGTGCTTAATCTACGTGAGGTTTTGCATGCGCGACGGCGACGGGTGGTCACGGTGGCGATGGTGACTGATGGCTCCACTACGATGTTTCTTGTCCGCGCGGTTGACGGCATTCAATGCCGAAAGATGCTTGAGCGAATCGTGCGTGAGTGATTGGCGCATGAGCGATTCATACATGAGCGATTTATGCATGAGCGATTGATGCATGAGCGATTGATGCATGAGCGAGTGATGCATGAGCGATTGATGCATGAGCGATGAGTGTATCGATGCTTGAGGTGCATATCAAGTGTTTCCCCCGCGTGCTGATGTGGCACCTCCCCGGTCGGGTGGAACTCCGTCTTGGAGCACCCCCTTTCTCCGAACCCCGTCGAGCTCCCGCCCAAAGTTGTCCCGCTCGGTGGGATTACGGAGCCCCGTTTTCCCAGTTTCCCCCGCGACTTTTCCCCGCGTAATAGACTTCGGAGTCTCAGATGGAAACCCCTAATCCTCTCCAGCTTCGCTGGACCCGACCCCTATGGTGGAACGTCGGAGTCTCAGATGGAGACCCCCAATCCTCCAGACCCCACTTGTCGAAGCCCAAGCCGATTGGACGTCGGAGACTCAAAACAAGCCCCTAATCCTCTCCAGCTTCGGTGGACTCGACCACGACGACGAGACCTCGGAGTCTCGGATGGAACCCCTAGTCTTCCCGGAATCCCAGCCGATCGGACGTCGGAGACTCAAAACAAGCCCCTAATCCGCACCAGCTTCCCCGAACACGATTGAAGATTTGGCGTTCTCAAAACAAGACTCTAACTCTTCTCGTGTTCCCACCCAAAGTTGTTACTCTACCCTTATATTCACCTGATGTGTCCTGGACCGTGGTCCGCAGCAAAGTGATTATCCTCGGTTTGATCCCAGCTTAGCTCCCCTTTGCAAAAATCGTCCCATGACATTTGCGATCGATCGCTGTTCGGACAGCTCAGCCGTACCTCCCCTCCGGGGGTAAACAGAAATTGTACCCGTTGCTCCCCGAAGTCCCGGCGGAATCGCAGCCGGCTTCCGGCCTGTTTCCGGCCCCGGGTTTCTTTTATTACCCTCCCACACAGGCCCAGGCGTTGGCAGCATGTAGCCCCTCTAGCTGGCGGGGCAGGGCGCTAGGCTGCGGCTGGTGGTTGCGTCGGGCGGGTGAAGTGGTGGACCCGGAAGGTGGTTGTTGTTGCTGGTGCCCGGGGCCTCCGGGTGCTGCTCGCGTGCTGCTGGAGTGGTTGTGTTCCGGGGGGGGGGGGGGGTTTGGGCCGGTCGGTCATCTTTCCCCCGGACGACTGTGGCGCGGCTGTCGGAGCTAACTGCTGGAGCTGCTGCTGCTGAGCTGGAGCTGCGGCGGGCAGGTCCTGTCCTTCGTGGGGCGGTGTGAGGCTCGGTGCGCCTGCTGGTGTGGCCTCCGGTGGGGGCTTCACACCAGTCTCTGATGTTGACCGGGGTTGCGGGGCCAGCTTGCTGTCCCCGTTTGGGGATTCGCCATCCCTTCGTCCAGGTAGGGGTGGGTACCGGAGGGGCGGACACCGGCCTTGGCGGGATGTGGGTCGCCTGTTGGGTTTCATGTGTGGCTGGGTTGGTGGTGCCGGG
The DNA here is from genome assembly GCA_017309665.1 of Coelopa frigida. NCBI lineage: Eukaryota > Metazoa > Arthropoda > Insecta > Diptera > Coelopidae > Coelopa > Coelopa frigida. The sequence continues at coordinate 62,686 of JAFDUT010000040.1, read as the reverse complement.
GTTGGGGTGGCGAATTGTCGGTGTACGGGTGGTCGGGATTGGTGCCGGCCTGGTAGGCCTCGAGGTGGTGGGCGAGGGCGGCCGGCGTGGTGGTGGATTGGGCGCTCTGCTCTGGTATGGCGCGGTGCCTGGTGTCGGGGCGGTTGGATGGCGCACCCTCTGGGCCGGCGTGACGAGTGCCCCCCCTTTGGCCGCTGGTTGTCCCCGGTAGGCGCGCAGGTTTGGTGTTACGCCCACGCGGGCGCAGACGGCGTGGGCCCGTTGGGGCACGGGCATGTATCGGGTCTTGGGCACCCGGGAGCACTGACATGTTGGGCCCTTCTTCGACAGGCTGAAGTTGTGGTGGTTTGGCAGGTAGTACTGGTGGTGATCGTAGCAGGTCCTCCCAGCGGATGGTTGCGCCGCCACAAGCCGAAAGTTGCACCTACCTGTGCAAGAAAATCGAGCCCCAGGAGAATCTCTTCGGTGGCATTGGGCATCACTAGGAACTGAAGCGGCATCTGCTTTCGCCGATGCGGACGTCGCTTACCGACCATCCGGTCCAGTACTCTGACTGTTCCGTCGGCTAGGCGTACGTCTACCTCCTCCAGTGCTGGTACCTCCTTGACCCCCAGGCGCTTGGCCTGTGTCCCGCTGATGAAGCTCCGAGTAGCTCCAGTGTCGATGGTGGCAAGGAGACGCTTGCCGTTGGTTTTGAGTGGATTTATTGGAGAGGTTGGCCACTTGGATTGGGAGGACCGGCCGGTGGCCTTGCGCGTCGAACCTCTTTTGCGTTTCCCGCCGGTTGGCGACAGCACTCGATTGTACGCATGCCGTCTCTTCCGCATTCCCAGCAGAAATAGCGTCGGGGTTGCTGGCAGTCTCTCTCCTGGTGGCCGGTTCGGCCGCAGTTGCGACATGCGGAGTGGTGATTCGCAACCCTGTTGTCTGGGCCTTCTTGCACCAGTTGGTGTTGTTCGGGCAGCCCGGGCTTGGCAGGAGCTCTTCCGTCTCCGCGGCTCACCGGGCGGGCTTTTGAAGGGACTTCTTCGAGGGACTGTTTTGCTCGTATTCCTTCCAGGTCTTCGGCGAGCGAGAGCAACTCAGGGAGAGAAACGAAGTCTTTCCTCTTGATGTACCACTGGTAGTCCGGGTGGCTATTTCGGTACAGCCGCTCCAACCGTTGGCTTTCGGTCATGTTGGCGTGCCGCATCAGGGCCTGCAATGCTAGGACATAGTCCTTCATTCCCTCGTCGGTACGTTGGGTCCGGCAGCAGATTGCGTCGAAGACCTCGTCCAAGTAGCGAGCGGGTAGGAAGAATTTTAGGAAGTCTTCCTTGAAGTGGGCCCAGGTGCGCCAGTGGCCGTTGTTGTTTCGGAACCATGTCACCGTCCGGTCCGTAAGCAGCTCCGGCATGGCGCGGGGCAGGTGGTCGGTGTTCGTGCCGTAGGCTTCGGCGAGCTCCTCGAGCCGTTCCACGAACTCTAGTGGATTTTGAGTTCCGTCGTATTTCACGTCCCATCTCCTGACCTGCTCGATGACGGTAGGGCGCTGCCAGTGTTGACCTGGACCTTGTATTTCGGCTTCTCCTTCCACGCGTTAGCGGTTTCCGGGTGCTGGACTGCCATCGCGGAGGCAGGGGAAGGAACCCGGCGGTGGGCTTCCTGCAGCTCCGTTAGGCGTTGGAGTTGTGGCGCGTCGTGTCCCGGGTTACCGACGAATGCAGCGAACCGTTTTCGCATCTCCTCGACCGTACCGGTGGCGTCTAACCCGAACTGGTGTTGGTAGTGCTTGGTGTTGGTAGTGCTGGTTTTAAATGTTTTAATGCTTTTGTTATAGTTCGTTATTGAATTTCCGCGCACTCGTGTTATCGCGACGACGGTATAAATGAAACTGAACGTTTGATTTGTGTGATGAAGAATGTTTGACTATAGTCCCTGCTCGGGCGCCATTGTAACGATGCAAAACCGGGGTCACGCTCGCCGGTGTCCAGGGCTCGTGTCACAAACATTTATAAATCACAAGTTCTATAGTCTTAGTTCACAGTCTTTATTTTTTTCATCAACACTTAATCTATTACAATGTGTGCTTAATCTACGTGAGGTTTTGCATGCGCGACGGCGACGGGTGGTCACGGTGGCGATGGTGACTGATGGCTCCACTACGATGTTTCTTGTCCGCGCGGTTGACGGCATTCAATGCCGAAAGATGCTTGAGCGAATCGTGCGTGAGTGATTGGCGCATGAGCGATTCATACATGAGCGATTATGCATGAGCGATTGATGCATGAGCGATTGATGCATGAGCGAGTGATGCATGAGCGATTGATGCATGAGCGATGAGTGTATCGATGCTTGAGGTGCATATCAAGTGTTTCCCCCGCGTGCTGATGTGGCACCTCCCCGGTCGGGTGGAACTCCGTCTTGGAGCACCCCCTTTCTCCGAACCCCGTCGAGCTCCGCCCAAAGTTGTCCCGCTCGGTGGGATTACGGAGCCCCGTTTTCCCAGTTTCCCCCGCGACTTTTCCCCGCGTAATAGGACTTCGGAGTCTCAGATGGAAACCCCTAATCCTCTCCAGCTTCGCTGGACCCGACCCCGATGGTGGAACGTCGGAGTCTAAGATGGAGACCCCCAATCCTCCCCAGACCCCACTTGTCGAAGCCCCAAGCCGATTGGACGTCGGAGACTCAAAACAAGCCCCTAATCCTCTCCAGCTTCGGTGGACTCGACCACGACGACGAGACCTCGGAGTCTCTGATGGAGACCCCTAGTCTTCCCGGAATCCCAGCCGATCGGACGTCGGAGACTCAAAACAAGCCCCTAATCCGCTCCAGCTTCCGCGAACACGATTGAAGATTTGGCGTTCTCAAAACAAGACTCCAACTCTTCTCGTGTTCCCACCCAAAGTTGTTACTCTACCCTTATATTCACCTGATGTGTCCTGGACCGTGGTCCGCAGCAAAGTGATTATCCTCGGTTTGATACCAGCTTAGCTCCCCTTTGCAAAAATCGTCCCATGACATTTGCGATCGATCAGCTGTTCGGACAGCTCAGCCGTACCTCCCCTCCGGGGGTAAACAGAAATTGTACCCGTTGCTCCCCGAAGTCCCGGCGGAATCGCAGCCGGCTTCCGGCCTGTTTCCGGCCCCGGGTTTCTTTGATTACCTCCCACACAGCCCAGGCGTTGGCAGCATGTAGCCCCTCTAGCTGGCGGGGGCAGGGCGCTAGGCTGCGGCTGGTGGTTGCGTCGGCGGGTGAAGTGGTGACCCGGAAGGTGGTTGTTGTTGCTGGTGCCCGGGGCTCCGGGGTGCTGCTCGCGTGCTGCTGGAGTGGCGGTGTTCCGGGGAGGGTTTGGGCCGGTCGGTCATCTTTCCCCCGGACGACTGTGGCGCGGCTGTCGGAGCTACTGCTGGAGCTCCTGCTGCTGGAGCTGCGGCGGGCAGGTCCTGTCCTTCGTGGGGGCGGTGTGAGGCTCAGTGCGCCTGCTGGTGTGGCCTCCGGTGGGGGCTTCACACCAGTCTCTGATGTTGGCAGGGGTTGCGGGGCCAGCTTGCTGTCCCGTTTGGGAATTCGCCATCCCTTCGTCCAGGTAGGGGTGGGGTACCGGAGGGCGGACACCGGCCTTGGCGGGTGTGGGTCGCCTGTTGGGTTTCATGCGTGGCTGGGTTTGTGGTGCCGTGGTTGGGGTGGCGATTGTCGGTGTACGGGTGGTCGGGATGGGTGCCGGCCTGGTAGGCCTCGAGGTGGTGGGCAAGGGCGGCCGGCGTGGTGGTGGATTGGGCGCTCTGCTCTGGTATGGCGCGGTGCCTGGTGTCGGGGCGGTTGGATGGCGCACCCTCTGGGCCGGCGTGACGAGTGCCCCCCTTTGGCGGCTGGTTGTCCCCGGTAGGCGCGCAGGTTTGGTGTTACGCCCACGCGGGCGCAGACGGCGTGGGCCCGCTGGGGCACGGGCATGTATCGGGTCTTGGGCACCCGGGAGCACTGACATGTTGGCCCTTCTTCGGCAGGCTGAAGTTGTGGTGGTTTGGCAGGTAGTACTGGTGGTGATCGTAGCAGGTCCTCCCAAGCGGATGGTTGCGCCGCCACAGCCGAAAGTTGCACCTACCTGTGCAAGAAAATCGAGCCCCAGGAGAATCTCTTCGGTGGCATTGGGCATCACTAGGAAGCTGAAGCGGCATCTGCTTTCGCCGATGCGGACGTCGCTTACGACCATCCGGTCCAGTACTCTGACTGTTCCGTCGGCTAGGCGTACGTCTACCTCCTCCAGTGCTGGTACCTCCTTGACCCCCAGGCGCTTGGCCTGTGTCCCGCTGATGAAGCTCCGAGTAGCTCCAGTGTCGATGGTGGCAAGGAGACGCTTGCCGTTGGTTTTGAGTGGATTTATTGGAGAGGTTGGCCACTTGGATTGGGAGGACCGGCCGGTGGCCTTGCGCGTCGAACCTCTTTTGCGTTTCCCGCCGGTTGGCGACAGCACTCGATTGTACGCATGCCGTCTCTTCCGCATTCCCAGCAGAAATAGCGTCGGGGTTGCTGGCAGTCTCTCTCCTGGTGGCCGGTTCGGCCGCAGTTGCGACATGCGGAGTGGTGATTCGCAACCCTGTTGTCTGGGCCTTCTTGCACCAGTTGGTGTTGTTCGGGCAGCCCGGGCTTGGCAGGAGCTCTTCCGTCTCCGCGGCTCACCGGGCGGGCTTTTGAAGGGACTTCTTCGAGGGACTGTTTTGCTCGTATTCCTTCCAGGTCTTCGGCGAGCGAGAGCAACTCAGGGAGAGAAACGAAGTCTTTCCTCTTGATGTACCACTGGTAGTCCGGGTGGCTATTTCGGTACAGCCGCTCCAACCGTTGGCTTTCGGTCATGTTGGCGTGCCGCATCAGGGCCTGCAATGCTAGGACATAGTCCTTCATTCCCTCGTCGGTACGTTGGGTCCGGCAGCAGATTGCGTCGAAGACCTCGTCCAAGTAGCGAGCGGGTAGGAAGAATTTTAGGAAGTCTTCCTTGAAGTGGGCCCAGGTGCGCCAGTGGCCGTTGTTGTTTCGGAACCATGTCACCGTCCGGTCCGTAAGCAGCTCCGGCATGGCGCGGGGCAGGTGGTCGGTGTTCGTGCCGTAGGCTTCGGCGAGCTCCTCGAGCCGTTCCACGAACTCTAGTGGATTTTGAGTTCCGTCGTATTTCACGTCCCATCTCCTGACCTGCTCGATGACGGTAGGGCGCTGCCAGTGTTGACCTGGACCTTGTATTTCGGCTTCTCCTTCCACGCGTTAGCGGTTTCCGGGTGCTGGACTGCCATCGCGGAGGCAGGGGAAGGAACCCGGCGGTGGGCTTCCTGCAGCTCCGTTAGGCGTTGGAGTTGTGGCGCGTCGTGTCCCGGGTTACCGACGAATGCAGCGAACCGTTTTCGCATCTCCTCGACCGTACCGGTGGCGTCTAACCCGAACTGGTGTTGGTAGTGCTTGGTGTTGGTAGTGCTGGTTTTAAATGTTTTTAATGCTTTTGTTATAGTTCGTTATTGAATTTCCGCGCACTCGTGTTATCGCGACGACGGTATAAATGAAACTGAACGTTTGATTTGTGTGATGAAGAATGTTTGACTATAGTCCCTGCTCGGGCGCCATTGTAACGATGCAAAACCGGGGTCACGCTCGCCGGTGTCCAGGGCTCGTGTCACAAACATTTATAAATCACAAGTTCTATAGTCTTAGTTCACAGTCTTTATTTTTTTCATCAACACTTAATCTATTACAATGTGTGCTTAATCTACGTGAGGTTTTGCATGCGCGACGGCGACGGGTGGTCACGGTGGCGATGGTGACTGATGGCTCCACTACGATGTTTCTTGTCCGCGCGGTTGACGGCATTCAATGCCGAAAGATGCTTGAGCGAATCGTGCGTGAGTGATTGGCGCATGAGCGATTCATACATGAGCGATTTATGCATGAGCGATTGATGCATGAGCGATTGATGCATGAGCGAGTGATGCATGAGCGATTGATGCATGAGCGATGAGTGTATCGATGCTTGAGGTGCATATCAAGTGTTTCCCCCGCGTGCTGATGTGGCACCTCCCCGGTCGGGTGGAACTCCGTCTTGGAGCACCCCCTTTCTCCGAACCCCGTCGAGCTCCCGCCCAAAGTTGTCCCGCTCGGTGGGATTACGGAGCCCCGTTTTCCCAGTTTCCCCCGCGACTTTTCCCCGCGTAATAGGACTTCGGAGTCTCAGATGGAAACCCCTAATCCTCTCCAGCTTCGCTGGACCCGACCCCGATGGTGGAACGTCGGAGTCTAAGATGGAGACCCCCAATCCTCCCCAGACCCCACTTGTCGAAGCCCAAGCCGATTGGACGTCGGAGACTCAAAACAAGCCCCTAATCCTCTCCAGCTTCGGTGGACTCGACCACGACGACGAGACCTCGGAGTCTCTGATGGAGACCCCTAGTCTTCCCGGAATCCCAGCCGATCGGACGTCGGAGACTCAAAACAAGCCCCTAATCCGCTCCAGCTTCCGCGAACACGATTGAAGATTTGGCGTTCTCAAAACAAGACTCCAACTCTTCTCGTGTTCCCACCCAAAGTTGTTACTCTACCCTTATATTCACCTGATGTGTCCTGGACCGTGGTCCGCAGCAAAGTGATTATCCTCGGTTTGATACCAGCTTAGCTCCCCTTTGCAAAAATCGTCCCATGACATTTGCGATCGATCAGCTGTTCGGACAGCTCAGCCGTACCTCCCCTCCGGGGGTAAACAGAAATTGTACCCGTTGCTCCCCGAAGTCCCGGCGGAATCGCAGCCGGCTTCCGGCCTGTTTCCGGCCCCGGGTTTCTTTGATTACCTCCCACACAGCCCAGGCGTTGGCAGCATGTAGCCCCTCTAGCTGGCGGGGGCAGGGCGCTAGGCTGCGGCTGGTGGTTGCGTCGGCGGGTGAAGTGGTGACCCGGAAGGTGGTTGTTGTTGCTGGTGCCCGGGGCTCCGGGGTGCTGCTCGCGTGCTGCTGGAGTGGCGGTGTTCCGGGGAGGGTTTGGGCCGGTCGGTCATCTTTCCCCCGGACGACTGTGGCGCGGCTGTCGGAGCTACTGCTGGAGCTCCTGCTGCTGGAGCTGCGGCGGGCAGGTCCTGTCCTTCGTGGGGGCGGTGTGAGGCTCAGTGCGCCTGCTGGTGTGGCCTCCGGTGGGGGCTTCACACCAGTCTCTGATGTTGGCAGGGGTTGCGGGGCCAGCTTGCTGTCCCGTTTGGGAATTCGCCATCCCTTCGTCCAGGTAGGGGTGGGTACCGGAGGGCGGACACCGGCCTTGGCGGGTGTGGGTCGCCTGTTGGGTTTCATGCGTGGCTGGGTTTGTGGTGCCGTGGTTGGGGTGGCGATTGTCGGTGTACGGGTGGTCGGGATGGGTGCCGGCCTGGTAGGCCTCGAGGTGGTGGGCAAGGGCGGCCGGCGTGGTGGTGGATTGGGCGCTCTGCTCTGGTATGGCGCGGTGCCTGGTGTCGGGGCGGTTGGATGGCGCACCCTCTGGGCCGGCGTGACGAGTGCCCCCCTTTGGCGGCTGGTTGTCCCCGGTAGGCGCGCAGGTTTGGTGTTACGCCCACGCGGGCGCAGACGGCGTGGGCCCGCTGGGGCACGGGCATGTATCGGGTCTTGGGCACCCGGGAGCACTGACATGTTGGCCCTTCTTCGGCAGGCTGAAGTTGTGGTGGTTTGGCAGGTAGTACTGGTGGTGATCGTAGCAGGTCCTCCCAAGCGGATGGTTGCGCCGCCACAGCCGAAAGTTGCACCTACCTGTGCAAGAAAATCGAGCCCCAGGAGAATCTCTTCGGTGGCATTGGGCATCACTAGGAAGCTGAAGCGGCATCTGCTTTCGCCGATGCGGACGTCGCTTACGACCATCCGGTCCAGTACTCTGACTGTTCCGTCGGCTAGGCGTACGTCTACCTCCTCCAGTGCTGGTACCTCCTTGACCCCCAGGCGCTTGGCCTGTGTCCCGCTGATGGAGCTCCGAGTAGCTCCAGTGTCGATGTTGTGTTGTTTGGGCAGCCCGGGCTTGGCAGGAGCTCTTCCGTCTCCGCGGCTCACCGGGCGGGCTTTTGAAGGGACTTATTCGAGGGACTGTTTTGCTCGTATTCCTTCCAGGTCTTCGGCGAGCGAGAGCAACTCTGGGAGAGAAACGAAGTCTTTCCTCTTGATGTACCACTGGTAGTCCGGGTGGCTATTTCGGTACAGCCGCTCCAGCCGTTGGCTTTCGGTCATGTTGGCGTGCCGCATCAGGGCCTGCAATGCTAGGACATAGTCCTTCATTCCCTCGTCGGTACGTTGGGTCCGGCAGCAGATTGCGTCGTCGAGGTCTTCCAAGTAGCGAGCGGGTAAGAAGAATTTTTGGAAGTCTTCCTTGAAGTGGGCCCAGGTGCGCCAGTGGCCGTTGTTGTTTCGGAACCATGTCACCGCCCGGTCCGTAAGCAGCTCCGGCATGGCGCGGGGCAGGAGGTCGGTGTTCGTGCCGTAGGCTTCGGCGAGCTCCTCGAGCCGTTCCACGAACTCTAGTGGATTTTGAGTTCCGTCGTATTTCACGGCCCATCTCCTGACCTGCTCGATGACGGTAGGGTAGGGCAGGGGTCGAGGTGTATCCTGGGGTGTTGCTGGGTCGCTGCCAGTGTTGACCTGGACCTTGTATTTCGGCTTCTCCTTCCACGAGTTAGCGGTTTCCGGGTGCTGGACTGCCATCGAAGAGGCAGGGGAAGGAACCCGGCGGTGGGCTTCCTGCAGCTCCGTTAGGCGTTGGAGTTGTGGCGCGCCGTGTTCCGGGTTACCGACGAATGCAGCGAACCGTTTTCGCATCTTCTCGACCGTACCGGTGGCGTCTAACCCGAACTCGCCGAGATACTCGATAAGGTCGTCGCGCCTTAGGGAATAGGCCCACGACACATTGAGTGTGTTCGACTACGATGTTTCTTGTCCGCGCGGTTGACGGCATTCCCGAACCCCCTTGTCGAATCCCAACCCGATTGGACGTCGGAGACTCAAAACAAGCCCCTAATCCTCTCCAGCTTCGGTGGACTTGACCACGACGACGAGACCTCGGAGTCTCAGATGGAGACCCCTAGTCTTCTCGGAACCCCCTTGTCGAAGCCCAAGCCGATCGGACGTCGGAGACTCAAAACAAGCCCCTAATCCTCTCCAGCTTCGGTGGACTCGACCACGACGATGAGACCTAGGAGTCTCAGATGGAGACCCCTAGTCTTCCCGGAAGCCCAAGCCGATTGGACGTCGGAGACTCAAAACAAGCCCCTAATCCTCTCCAGCTTCGGTTGACTTGACCACGACGACGAGACCTCGGCGTCTCGGATGGAGACCCCTAGTCTTCTCGGAACCCCCTTGTCGAAGCCCAAGCCGATCGGACGTCGGAGACTCAAAACAAGCCCCCAATCCTCTCCAGCTTCTGTGGACTCGACCACGACGATGAGACCTCGGAGTCTCAGATGGAGACCCCAAGTCTTCCCGGAACCCCCTTGTCGAAGCCCAAGCCGATTGGACGTCGGAGACTCAAAACAAGCCCCTAATCCTCTCCAGCTTCGGTGGACTTGACCACGACGACGAGACCTCGGAGTCTCGGATGGAGACCCCTAGTCTTCTCGGAACCTCCTTGTCGAAGCCCAAGACGATCGGACGTCGGAGACTCAAAACAAGCCCCTAATCCTCTCCAGCTTCGGTGGACTCGACCACGACGATGAGACCTCGGAGTCTCAGATGGAGACCCCTAGTCTTCCCGGAATCCCAGCCGATCGGACGTCGGAGACTCAAAACAAGCCCCTAATCCGCTCCAGCTTCCCCGAACACGATTGAAGATTTGGCGTTCTCAAAACAAGACTCCAACTCTTCTCGTGTTCCCACCCAAAGTTGTTACTCTACCCTTATATTCACCTGATGTGTCCTGGACCGTGGTCCGCAGCAAAGTGATTATCTTCGGTTTGATCCCAGCTTAGCTCCCCTTTGCAAAAATCGTCCCATGACATTTGCGATCGAGCAGGAGGCTCAGCCGTACCTCCCCTCCGGGGGTAAACAGAAATTGTACCCGTTGCCCCCCGAAGTCCCGGCGGAATCGCAGCCGGCTTCCGGCCTGTTTCCGGCCCCGGGTTTCTTTGATTACCTCCCACACAGCCCAGGCGTTGGCAGCATGTAGCCCCTCTAGCTGGCGGGGGCAGGGCGCTAGGCTGCGGCTGGTGGTTGCGTCGGCGGGTGAAGTGGTGACCCGGAAGGTGGTTGTTGTTGCTGGTGCCCGGTGCTCCGGGGTGCTGCTCGCGTGCTGCTGGGGAGGCGGTGTTCCGGGGGGGGGTTTGGGCCGGTCGGTCATTTTCGGTGGCATTGGGCATCACTAGGAAGCTGAAGCGGCATCTGCTTTCGCCGAGGCGGACGTCGCTTACGACCATCCAGTCCAGTACTCTGACTGTTCCGTCGGCTAGGCGTACGTCTACCTCCTCCAGTGCTGGTACCTCCTTGACCCCCAGGCGCTTGGCCTGTGTCCCGCTGATGGAGCTCCGAGTAGCTCCAGTGTCGATGGTGGCAAGGAGACGCTTGCCGTTGGTTTTGAGTGGATTTATTGGAGAGGTTGGCCACTTGGATTGGGAAGACCGGCCGGTGGCCTTGCGCGTCGATCCTCTTTTGCGTTTCCCGCCGGTTGGCGACAGCACTCGATTGTACGCATGCCGTCTCTTCCGCATTCCCAGCAGAAATAGCGTCGGGGTTGCTGGCAGTCTCTCTCCTGGTGGCCGGTTCGGCCGCAGTTGCGACATTCGGAGTGGTGATTCGCAACCCTGTTGTCTGGGCCTTCTTGCACCAGTTGGTGTTGTTTGGGCAGCCCGGGCTTGGCAGGAGCTCTTCCGTCTCCGCGGCTCACCGGGCGGGCTTTTGAAGGGACTTCTTCGAGGGACTGTTCGATGGTGGCAAGGAGACGCTTGCCGTTGGTTTTGAGTGGATTTATTGGAGAGGTTGGCCACTTGGATTGGGAGGACCGGCCGGTGGCCTTGCGCGTCGATCCTCTTTTGCGTTTCCCGCCGGTTGGCGACAGCATTCGATTGTACGCATGCCGTCTCTTCCGCATTCCCAGCAGAAATAGCGTCGGGGTTGCTGGCAGTCTCTCTCCTGGTGGCCGGTTCGTCCGCAGTTGCGACATGAGGAGTGGTGATTCGCAACCCTGTTGTCTGGGCCTTCTTGCACCAGTTGGTGTTGTTTGGGCAGCCCGGGCTTGGCAGGAGCTCTTCCGTCTCCGCGGCTCACCGGGCGGGCTTTTGAAGGGACTTCTTCGAGGGACTGTTTTGCTCGTATTCCTTCCAGGTCTTCGGCGAGCGAGAGCAACTCTGGGAGAGAAACGAAGTCTTTCCTCTTGATGTACCACTGGTAGTCCGGGTGGCAATTTCGGTACAACCCTCGTCGGTACGTTGGGTCCGGCAGCAGATTGTGTCGTCGAGGTCTTCCAAGTAGCGAGCGGGTAAGAAGAATGTTTGGAAGTCTTCCTTGAAGTGGGCCCAGGTGTGCCAGTGGCCGTTGTTGTTTCGGAACCATGTCACCGCCCGGTCCGTAAGCAGCTCCGGCATGGCGCGGGGCAGGTGGTCGGTGTTCGTGCCGTAGGCTTCAGCGATCTCCTCGAGCCGTTCCACGAACTCTAGTGGATTTTGAGTTCCGTCGTATTTCACGGCCCATCTCCTGACCTGCTCGATGACGGTAGGGTAGGGCAGGGGTCGAGGTGTATCCTGGGGTGTTGCTGGGTCGCTGCCAGTGTTGACCTGGACCTTGTATTTCGGCTTCTCCTTCCACGCGTTAGCGGTTTCCGGGTGTTGGACTGCCATCGCAGAGGCAGGGGAAGGAACCCGGCGGTGGGCTTCCTGCAGCTCCGTTAGGCGTTGGAGTTGTGGCGCGCCGTGTTCCGGGTTACCGACGAATGCAGCGAACCGTTTTCGCATCTCCTCGACCGTACCGGTGGCGTCTAACCCGAACTCGCCGAGATACTCGATAAGGTCGTCGCGCCTTAGGGAATAGGCCCACGACACATTGAGTGTGTTGTTACTAGTTGCCTGGGTATTCATAGTGTTGGTTTTAAATGTTTTTAATGCTTTTGTTATAGTTCGTTATTGAATTTCCGCGCACTCGTGTTATCGCGACGACGGTATAAATGAAACTGAACGTTTGATTTGTGTGATGAAGAATGTTTGACTATAGTCCCTGCTCGGGCGCCATTATAACGATGCAAAACCGGGGTCACGCTCGCCGGTGTCCAGGGCTCGTACATTTATAAATCACAAGTTCTATAGTCTTAGTTCACAGTCTTTATTTTTTTCATCAACACTTAATCTATTACAATGTGTGCTTAATCTACGTGAGGTTTTGCATGCGCGACGGCGACGGGTGGTCACGGTGGCGATGGTAACTGATGGCTCGACTACGATGTTTCTTGTCCGCGCGGTTGACGGCATTCAATGCCGAGAGATGCTTGAGCGAATCGTACGTGAGTGATTGGCGCATGAGCGATTTATGCATGAGCGATTGATGCATGAGCGAGTGATGCATGAGCGAGTGATTCATGAGCGATTGATGCATGAGCGATGAGTGTATCGATGCTTGAGGTGCATATCAAGTGTTTCCCCCGCGTGCTGATGTGGCACCTCCCCGGTCGGGTGGAACTCCGTCTTGGAGCACCCCCTTTCTCCGAACCCCGTCGAGCTCCCGCCCAAAGTTGTCCCGCTCGGTGGGATTACGGGGCCCCGTTTTCCCAGTTTCCCCCGCGACTTTTCCCCGCGTAATAGGACTTCGGAGTCTCAGATGGAAACCCCTAATCCTCTCCAGCTTCGCTGGACCCGACCCCGATGGTGGAACGTCGGAGTCTCAGATGGAGACCCCCAATCCTCCCCAGACCCCACTTGTCGAAGCCCAAGCCGATTGGACGTCGGAGACTCAAAACAAGCCCCTAAACCTCTCCAGCTTCGGTGGACTCGACCACGACGATGAGACCTCCGAGTCTCAGATGGAGACCCCTAGTCATCCCGGAACCCCTGCGTCGAAACCCAAGCCGAATGGACGTCGGAGACTCAAAACAAGCCCCTAATCCTCTCCAGCTTCGGTGGACTTGACCACGACGACGCGACCTCGGAGTCTCAGATGGAGACCCCTAGTCTTCCCGGAACCCCCTTGTCGAAGCCCAAGCCGATTGGACGTCGGAGACTCAAAACAAGCCCCTAATCCTCTCCAGCTTCGGTGGACTTGACCACGACGACGCGACCTCGGAGTCTCAGATGGAGACCCCTAGTCTTCTCGGAACCCCCTTGTCGAAGCCCAAGCCGATCGTACGTCGGAGACTCAAAACAAGCCCCTAATCCTCTCCAGCTTCGGTGGACTCGACCACGACGATGAGACCTCGGAGTCTCAGATGGAGACCCCTAGTCTTCCCGGAATCCCAGCCGATCGGACGTCGGAGACTCAAAAGAAGCCCCTAATCCGCTCCAGCTTCCCCGAACACGATTGAAGATTTGGCGTTCTCAAAACAAGACTCCAACTCTTCTCGTGTTCCCACCCAAAGTTGTTACTCTACCCTTATATTCACCTGATGTGTCCTGGACCGTGGTCCGCAGCAAAGTGATTATCTTCGGTTTGATCCCAGCTTAGCTCCCCTTTGCAAAAATCGTCCCATGACATTTGCGATCGATCAGCTGTTCGGACAGCTGATCGTCACAGGGATGTTGCTCTTCGCTCGGTGGATAGGGATGTCCCGTACGGTCGCCGTGTCGCGTAGTAGCCCAGGCGTTGGCAGCATGTAGCCCCTCTAGCTGGCGGGGGCAGGGCGCTAGGCTGCGGCTGGTGGTTGCGTCGGCGGGTGAAGTGGTGACCCGGAAGGTGGTTGTTGTTGCTGGTGCCCGGTGCTCCGGGGTGCTGCTCGCGTGCTGCTGGTGAGGCGGTGTTCCGGGGGGGGTTTGGGCCGGTCGGTCATCTTTCCCCCGGACGACTGTGGCGCGGCTATCGGAGCTGCTGCTGCTGGAGCTGCGGCGGGCAGGTCCTGTCCTTCGTGGGGGCGGTGTGAGGCTCGGTGCGCCTGCTGGTGTGGCCTCCGGTGGGGGCTACACACCAGTCTCTGATGTTGGCCGGGGTTGCGGGGCCAGCTTGCTGTCCCGTTTGGGGATTCGCCATCCCTTCGTCCAGGTAGGGGTGGGTACCGGAGGGCGGACACCGGTCTTGGCGGGTGTGGGTCGCCTGTTGGGTTTCATGCGTGGCTGGGTTGGTTGTGCCGGGGTTGGGGTGGCGGTTGTCGGTGTACGGGTGGTCGGGATGGGTTGCGGCCTGGTAGGCCTCGAGGTGGTGGGCGAGGGCGGCCGGCGTGGTGGTGGATTGGGCGCTCTGCCCTGGTATGGCGCGGTGCCTGGTGTCGGGGCGGTTGGATGGCGCACCCTCTGGGTCGGCGTGACGAGTGCCCCCCTTTGGCCGCTGGTTGTCCCCGGTAGGCGCGCAGGTTTGGTGTTACGCCCACGCGAGCGCAGACGGCGTGGGCCCGCCGGGCATGTATCGGGTCTTGGGCACCCGGGAGCACGGACATGTTGGCCCTTCTTCAGCAGGCTGAAGTTGTGGTGGTTTGGCAGGTAGTACTGGTGGTGATCGTAGCGGGTCCTCCCAAGCGGATGGTTGCGCCGCCACAGCCGAAAGTTGCACCTACCTGTGCAAGAAAATCGAGCCCCAGGAGAATCTCTTCGGTGGCATTGGGCATCACTAGGAAGCTGAAGCGGCATCTGCTTTCGCCGAGGCGGACGTCGCTTACGACCATCCAGTCCAGTACTCTGACAGTTCCGTCGGCTAGGCCTCCTCCAGTGCTGTACCTCCTTGACCCCCATGCGCTTGGCCTGTGTCCCGCTGATGAAGCTCCGAGTATCTCCAGTGTCGATGGTGGCGGTTGTTTTGATGCCGTCCATCGTGATTTTGGCAAGGAGACGCTTGCCGTTGGTTTTGAGTGGATTTATTGGAGAGGTTGGCCACTTGGATTGGGAGGACCGGCCGGTGGCCTTGCGCGTCGATCCTCTTTTGCGTTTCCCGCCGGTTGGCGACAGCACTCGATTGTACGCATGCCGTCTCTTCCGCATTCCCAGCAGAAATAGCGTCGGGGTTGCTGGCAGTCTCTCTCCTGGTGGCCGGTTCGGCCGCAGTTGCGTCATGCGGAGTGGTGATTCGCAACCCTGTTGTCTGGGCCTTCTTGCACCAGTTAGTGTTGTTCGGGCAGCCCGGGCTTGGCAGGAGCTCTTCCGTCTCCGCGGCTCACCGGGCGGGCTTTTGAAGGGACTTCTTCGAGGGACTGTTTTGCTCGGTATTCCTTCCTGGTCTTCGGCGAGCGAAAGCAACTCTGGGAGAGAAACGAAGTCTTTCCTCTTGATGTACCACTGGTAGTCCGGGTGGCTATTTCGGTACAGCCGCTCCAGCCGTTGGCTTTCGGTCATGTTGGCGTGCCGCATCAGGGCCTGCAATGCTAGGACATAGTCCTTCATTCCCTCGTCGGTACGTTGGGTCCGGCAGCAGATTGCGTCGTCGAGGTCTTCCAAGTAGCGAGCGGGTAAGAAGAATTTTTGGAAGTCTTCCTTGAAGTGGGCCCAGGTGCGCCAGTGGCCGTTGTTGTTTCGGAACCATGTCACCGCCCGGTCCGTAAGCAGCTCCGGCATGGCGCGGGGCAGGTGGTCGGTGTTCGTGCCGTAGGCTTCGGCGAGCTCCTCGAGCCGTTCCACGAACTCTAGTGGATTTTGAGTTCCGTCGTATTTCACGGCCCATCTCCTGACCTGCTCGATGACGGTAGGGTAGGGCAGGGGTCGAGGTGTATCCTGGGGTGTTGCTGGGTCGCTGCCAGTGTTGACCTGGACCTTGTATTTCGGCTTCTCCTTCCACGCGTTAGCGGTTTCCGGGTGCTGGACTGCCATCGCGGAGGCAGGGGAAGGAACCCGGCGGTGGGCTTCCTGCAGCTCCGTTAGGCGTTGGAGTTGTGGCGCGTCGTGTTCCGGGTTACCGACGAATGCAGCGAACCGTTTTCGCATCTCCTCGACCGTACCGGTGGCGTCTAACCCGAACTCGCCGAGATACTCGATAAGGTCGTCGCGCCTTAGGGAATAGGCCCACGACACATTGAGTGTGTTGTTACTAGTTGCCTGGGTATTCATAGTGTTGGTTTTAAATGTTTTCAATGCTTTTGTTATAGTTCGTTATTGAATTTCCGCGCTCTCGTGTTATCGCGACGACGGTATAAATGAAACTGAACGTTTGATTTGTGTGATGAAGAATGTTTGACTATAGTCCCTGCTCGGGCGCCATTGTAACGATGCAAAACCGGGGTCACGCTCGCCGGTGTCCAGGGCTCGTACATTTATAAATCACAAGTTCTATAGTCTTAGTTCACAGTCTTTATTTTTTTCATCATAATCTACGTGAGGTTTTGCATGCGCGACGGCGACGGGTGGTCACGGTGGCGATGGTGACTGATGGCTCGACTACGATGTTTTTTGTCCGCGCGGTTGACGGCATTCAATGCCGAGAGATGCTTGAGCGAATCGTGCGTGAGTGATTGGCGCATGAGCGATTCATACATGAGCGATTTATGCATGAGCGATTGATGCATGAGCGATGAGTGTATCGATGCTTGAGGTGCATATCAAGTGTTTCCCCCGCGTGCTGATGTGGCACCTCCCCGGTCGGGTGGAACTCCGTCTTGGAGCACCCCCTTTCTCCGAACCCCGTCGAGCTCCCGCCCAAAGTTGTCCCGCTCGGTGGGATTACGGAGCCCCGTTTTCCCAGTTTCCCCCGCGACTTTTCCCCGCGTAATAGGACTTCGGAGTCTCAGATGGAAACCCCTAATCCTCTCCAGCTTCGCTGGACCCGACTCCGATGGTGGAACGTCGGAGTCTCAGATGGAGACCCCCAATCCTCCCCAGACCCCACTTGTCGAAGCCCAAGCCGATTGGACGCGGAGACTCAAAACAAGCCCCTAATCCTCTCCAGCTTCGGTGGACTTGACCACGACGACGAGACCTCGGAGTCTCAGATGGAGACCCCTAGTCTTCTCGGAACCCCCTTGTCGAAGCCCAAGCCGATCGGACGTCGGAGACTCAAAACAAGCCCCTAATCCTCTCCAGCTTCGGTGGACTCGACCACGACGACGAGACCTCGGAGTCTCGGATGGAGACCCCTAGTCTTCCCGGAACCCCCTTGTCGAAGCCCAAGCCGATTGGACGTCGGAGACTCAAAACAAGCCCCTAATCCTCTCCAGCTTCGGTGGACTTGACCACGACGACGAGACCTCGGAGTCTCAGATGGAGACCCCTAGTCTTCTCGGAACCCCCTTGTCGAAGCCCAAGCCGATCGGACGTCGGAGACTCAAAACAAGCCCCTAATCCTCTCCAGCTTCGGTGGACTCGACCACGACGATGAGACCTCGGAGTCTCAGATGGAGACCCCTAGTCTTCTCGGAACCCCCTTGTCGAAGCCCAAGCCGATTGGACGTCGGAGACTCAAAACAAGCCCCTAATCCTCTCCAGCTTCGGTGGACTTGACCACGACGACGAGACCTCGGATGGAGACCCCTAGTCTTCTCGGAACCCCCTTGTCGAAGCCCAAGCCGATCGGACGTCGGAGACTCAAAACAAGCCCCTAATCCTCTCCAGCTTCGGTGGACTCGACCACGACGATGAGACCTCGGAGTCTCAGATGGAGACCCCTAGTCTTCCTGGAACCCCTGTGTCGAAGCCCAAGCCGGAGACTCAAAACAAGCCCCTAATCCTCTCCAGCTTCGGTGGACTCGACCACGACGATGAGACCTCGGAGTCTCAGATGGAGACCCATAGTCTTCTCGGAACCCCCTTGTCGAAGCCCAAGCCGATCGGACGTCGGAGACTCAAAACAAGCCCCTAATCCTCTCCAGCTTCGGTGGACTCGACCACGACGACGAGACCTCGGAGTCTCGGATGGAGACCCCTAGTCTTCCCGGAACCCCCTTGTCGAAGCCCAAGCCGATTGGACGTCGGAGACTCAAAACAAGCCCCTAATCCTCTCCAGCTTCGGTGGACTTGACCACGACGACGAGACCTCGGAGTCTCAGATGGAGACCCCTAGTCTTCTCGGAACCCCCTTGTCGAAGCCCAAGCCGATCGGACGTCGGAGACTCAAAACAAGCCCCTAATCCTCTCCAGCTTCGGTGGACTCGACCACGACGATGAGACCTCGGAGTCTCAGATGGAGACCCCTAGTCTTCTCGGAACCCCCTTGTCGAAGCCCAAGCCGATTGGACGTCGGAGACTCAAAACAAGCCCCTAATCCTCTCCAGCTTCGGTGGACTTGACCACGACGACGAGACCTCGGATGGAGACCCCTAGTCTTCTCGGAACCCCCTTGTCGAAGCCCAAGCCGATCGGACGTCGGAGACTCAAAACAAGCCCCTAATCCTCTCCAGCTTCGGTGGACTCGACCACGACGATGAGACCTCGGAGTCTCAGATGGAGACCCCTAGTCTTCCTGGAACCCCTGTGTCGAAGCCCAAGCCGGAGACTCAAAACAAGCCCCTAATCCTCTCCAGCTTCGGTGGACTCGACCACGACGACGAGACCTCGGAGTCTCGGATGGAGACCCCTAGTCTTCCCGGAATCCCAGCCGATCGGACGTCGGAGACTCAAAACAAGCCCCTAATCCGCTCCAGCTTCCCCGAACACGATTGAAGATTTGGCGTTCTCAAAACAGGACTCCAACTCTTCTCGTGTTCCCACCCAAAGTTGTTACTCTACCCTTATATTCACCTGATGTGTCCTGGACCGTGGTCCGCAGCAAAGTGATTATCCTCGGTTTGATCCCAGCTTAGCTCCCCTTTGCAAAAATCGTCCCATGACATTTGCGATCGATCAGCTGTTCGGACAGCTGATCGTCACATGGATGTTGCTCTTCGCTCGGTGGACAGGGATGTCCCGTACGGTTGCCGTGTCGCGTAGTAGGTGGTTGTCGCGCCATGCAAAAACTAATTATTAACTCAATCTGACTTAAATCTACTTTATGGCAACTTAAGACTAAAACTAACTACGGCCTTCATTGGCGACTTATGAATACAAATTAATCCTAAGCTTATATACTACAAAAAAAAAGGAAAAATGTAGGGGGAAAATGGGATGATCCATCCACAACATTTAGTAGTAGTGCCGTAGTACTTGGCGATATCAAAAATACAGAATACCATCCGAGTTCATCCTACATTTAGTAGTAGTGCCAAGTACTACTAAACGATATCTAGCATACAGAATACCATACGAGTTTTATTCTACATTTAGTAGTAGTGCCAAGTACTACTAAACGGTATCTAAATTACAGAGTACCATCCGGGTTTATCCTACATTTAGTGGTAGTGCCAAGTACTACTAAACGGTATCAAAAATAGATAATAATTTATAATAATATGTCTAATACACGCCTCTGAATTATCGTCCGTCGTACGTCCAGTAGTGGTACCAAAGTACTACTAAACGGTATTTAAGAAACCATACTACTACTTCTAACACTAAACCACCAAACCGTGGATTCGCGCGTCCTGGCAGGCCTGGTTTCGTTCGTATCGTGGTGGAGCTCTAGGTGCTCGCTCTAGCCGCAATTGGGGCTTGGTGACTCGTTTTAAGTACCGGGTAGTGGTTAGTCGAGACCGATTAGGCCTCCCAGGACGCGCGAATCCACGGTTTGGTGGTTTAGTGTTAGAAGTAGTAGTAGTAGTATGGTTTCTTAAATACCGTTTAGTAGTATTTTGGTAGCACTACTGGACGTACGACGGACGATAATTCAAAGGCGTATATTAGACATATTATTATAAATTATTATCTATTTTGATACCGTTTAGTAGTACTTGGCACTACTACTAAATGTGGAATAAACTCGTATAGTATTCTGTATTTTAGATATCGTTTAGTAGTACTTGGCACTACTACTAAATGTAGGATGAACTCGGATGGTATTCTGTATTTTAGATATCGTTTAGTAGTACTTGGCACTACTACTAAATGTAAGATAACTCTGAATTTGACGATGACGTTAGAGATTTGGTATTGATTATGTTGGACACCGTTTAGTAGTACTTGCTTCCTACAACGTACTTGTCTACGGGGGGTGATGTTAGTCGAGATCTATTCGACCTCCCAGGACTCTTAAAACTAGATAATTCAATGTTTCAATAAAATATTAGTATATCTAGTTATTCGTTGTATTCAGTAGTAAAAGTAGTTTACTACAGAAATGCTCAGGGGTGGATGTTAATCGAGATCTATTCGAGCTCCCAGAACTCTTAAAACTAGATAATTCAATGTTTTAATAAAATAGCAGTAGATCTATATATTCGTTGTATTCAGTAGTAAAAGTAGTTTACTACAGAAATGCTTAGCTACTGGGGTGGATGTTAATCGAGATCTATTCGACCTCCCAGGACTCTTAAAACTAGATAATTCAACGTTTTAATAAAATAGTAGTAGATCTAAATATGCGTTGCATTTAGTAGTAAAAGTAGTTTACTACAGAAATGCTTAGCTACTGGGGTGGATGTTAATCGAGATCTATTCGACCTCCTAGGACTCTTAAAACTAGATAATTCAACGTTTTAATAAAATAGTAGTAGATCTAA
Organism: Coelopa frigida; assembly: GCA_017309665.1. Taxonomy (NCBI): domain Eukaryota; kingdom Metazoa; phylum Arthropoda; class Insecta; order Diptera; family Coelopidae; genus Coelopa; species Coelopa frigida. Next base: position 42,081 of record JAFDUT010000040.1, on the reverse strand, counting down.
ATATTCGTTGCATTTAGTAGTAAAAGTAGTTTACTACAGAAATGCTTAGCTACTGGGGTGGATGTTAATCGAGATCTATTCGACCTCCCAGGACTCTTAAAACTAGATAATTCAACGTTTTAATAAAATAGTAGTAGATCTAAATATTCGTTGCATTTAGTAGTAAAAGTAGTTTACAACAAAACTGCTTAGCTCGTAAATTTAATAGATTCTCACGAAGTATAAGTTATTTATAACTTTTGGTTTTCACGGCGTAGAATTTATTTATAAAATTATGTTTGTCTTTGTTCAATGTTAGCTTTTGGCCACTTTGCCTCGAGCTCTACTGAGTTACCTTGCGCTTTGGCTGCTCACTTGAAATATTTTCAAGTCGTGGATTTTCACTGGCACTTGGGATTTTTGGTCTTGCACTTATTTATAGATTTCACTATTACTGGGACTTGGTTCCCCACGAAATGATTGTTGGACTCGGTGTCCTACCAACGAATGATTCTCGTCCTTGCTCTGGGCTGGTTCCAGACCTCTGGTCCTGGTTCCACTCATCCCATGGCCCTCGGTTCGGTAGCCAATTATCTCGAGGGCTCGAGTTCATCTTTGGCGAACCGACGGACCTCCGCTTTCCCGTGTAGGGGAACGATCAGCTGTCCCACCGCTATGCCACTCGTTCCTCTGTTGTACTTGTTGTGGTGGGTCAGTGCACTTCCGAGTTCGCATTTTCCCACGCTATCGCAACTGTTTTGCCAGTTGTTTACTTGTACTTCACTTTCGAGTTCATGGTCATTATCCCATTTGTTGTTCTCTTGTCCTTCTATGTTGTTGATCTTCGGTGACAACAACTCATCACAGGTGACGCGCGCTGTTCCGCTAGCCGTCGCCCTATGTGGTTGTTGTTCTCCGATTACAACAACTCCGTCGGCCCGCTCTGCCTACGCTTCACTTGTCGCATTGTGCGGTAGTTATCATTTCGTGTGGTTGTTGTTAACCGATAACAACAACTCCGCATAGTTGATGCGCTCATGTGGTTGTTGTTTTCCGATAACAACAACTCCGCATAGTTGATGCGCTCATGTGGTTGTTGTTTTCTGATTACAACAACGTCGTCGGCTCGCTGCACTTCCCCAGGCAGACACACGCACCGTGGTGAGTTTCTGCTCGCTCGGTGAGAGAATCGCCTTATCGGCGATTCCTCTTTGTGCGGTGTCCGCCTCGATCGTTGCCACCGACACGGTTTGTGCTTGGTTGGTGGTGGGTCGATCGCACATATTTTCTCTCTCGTTGATGTGGGAAAGAGATCGACGATTCGCCGTGTCTTTTCCCACACCAACTCTCTCTCCCCGCTGGGCATCTTGTTCGCTGCTCCAGCGACGTAGGCTGTGGTGGATTTTGGTCTTCTTCTTCTTCGTGCTCGTCAGTTGACGAAAAATAAAACCGCGTGAGGACTCATCGCTAGTTACCAGGTAAAGTACTTCAAATTTATTTCATCAAATTAAATTATTCATACATTTTTATTTTTCAGGCAATATGTGCGATAAATGTGCTCACAAATTTCCCTCGTCACATCTCCTCCCCACTTAGGGAGAAGCAAGTAGCCTTGCCTGGGTTGTGCGTGGGGGTTGTCCGATGGGTACTCGTTGTCATTTGGTGAGTATTCGTTTTTCCTTTTGGCTTTTTACACGTGTGGATTCTGGATTTTAGGTATTGTCCTAGTCGGGTATTTTTCCCTTGACAATTGTCTATGCTCGGGATTGTTAATCGTGGACCATAATATGTGGAGTGTATAGTCGACCGTTCTGGCATTTGGGTACTTGGGTACTTTTGCCTTGGAAATATGGTCAACTTACAGATTCGTGGCTTCTGACTTGGTTTCTGTGCTCGTCGCTCGACGTTTTGTACCTCATCTTCTAGACCCTCGTTGTGGTCGTAGACGGCTGTCTGCAGTTCTTTTAATTCGCTCACATGGGCGGTTCGGGTTCGCTGCTCACCGGGTTTCTTCAGCACCGCAACCACAGGTGATTCGAAGCTCACCACGATGTAGGGCCCATCATATTTTGGTGCTAACTTTGCGGCGAAATTTTCGACCGCTTTCGAAAGGTGGTGTTGTTTGACCAGTACCTTTTGGCCAATTTCCGGTTGCCACTTCCTGCGCCTCAGGTAATAGTGTCGGGCTTGATCCTGCGCTGCTCTTTCGAGATTTCGTCGTACAATCTCGAAAATTTCCCGAAGTTGTGTCGCCTTTTCGTCCGGGCTTTGCGGGGTTGTTCCTGAGCCCAGGGTTTTCTCGTCGAACAACGCCTTCGGTAGCCTCGGTTCTCGGCCTGGGGTCAAGAATGCGGCGCTGTACCCGGTTACTTCCGATACACTGCTGTTGAGTGCCAGCATGAGTTCGGGTAGTAACTCGTCCCACCGTGTCTGATACTCTCGGGTGAATTGTGCCACCATTGTTTTCAGTGTCCGGTTCGCTCTTTCCGTGGGTATTCGTTCCCAGAAGGCCTTGATGAGGTGTTCACTCGTCGCTTTCCGCAAGGGGACGATCTCGGTCCATTTTGAAAACTTGTCGAAGAATATCAGCATCATCCAATTCCCGTGTTTTGATCGGGGAAGTGGGCCCACGAAGTCTGAGCAAACAATTGTCCAGGGCTATGCAGCTATTTGTGTCAGCATCTTTCCAGCTGGCTTTAGTTGGTTTGGCTTGTATCGTCGACACGACTCGCATTGCCGTACATAGCGGCTAGCATCCCGGAACATACCCGGCCAGTAGTACCGGTTAGCGATTCTCGCTATTGTTCGTCGAATCCCTAAGTGACCGGCGGTGGGTTCGTCGTGGTTCTCGTTGCGGACCCTCTTGCGCAGCGGTGTTGGTACGCATAGCTTCCATGGCGCGCAGTTGGCCGTCTTCGATTATATAATCCGTAAACTTCTCCGGATTCTGTTTCACCTCCGCTACTCTCTTCTGCCACCAGGTACACGGGGTTTCCCCCTTCGCTTCAACTTCCGTGACTTTGCACAAGGCCTCTTGTGGTTGTCGTGATAGTGCATCTGCCACCACGTTCAACTTGCCCTTGCGATATTGGACATCGAAGTTATGTTGCTGCAGTTCTAAAGCCCATCTCGCGATTCGGCCGGATGGACTCTCGATTGAGTTAAGCCATTTTAATGATAGATGGTCTGTCACCACCGTGAATTTGTATCCCTCGAGATATGGTCGTAACTTTCGGATGCCCCATACAATGGCCAGGCACTCCTTTTCCGTCGGCGAATAGTTGAATTCGGCGTTCTTCAAGTGTCTACTCTGGTAGGCGATTACGCGTTCCATGCCGTCGATCTCCTGGGTCAACACTGCGGCCAGCCCGTAGTCGCTAGTGTCGGTCTGTAGGGTGAACTTTAGATTAAAATCTGGGCACATGAGAACTGGTACTTCTGTCAACCGCATCTTCAAGGTATCAAAAGCCTCCTGCTGTTCTTCCTTCCACTCCCAGTGTTTACCCTTGCGCAGCAGCTTTGTGAGTGGGTGAACCAACGTTGCGAATTCTGGTACAAATCGTCGATACCAAGATGCAATTCCTAAATATCGCCGCAGTTCTCGGACGTTCTTTGGGGGCACCAGTTCTCGAATCGCCGCCACCTTGTCGGGGTCGGTGTAGATTCCCTTGTCGGTGACCAGGTGGCCAAGATACCTGATTTCTTTCTTGAAGAATTCGCATTTGTCTTTGTTGATTTTCAAGTTGGCGGCTCGTAATCGGCGAAATACCTCGCGGAGGTTTGCGATGTGTTCCGTCAGCGTCCGGCCTGTGACCACGATATCGTCTAGGTAGGCGAAAGCGTAGGGCTCCAGCTCAGGTCCTATGACTTGGTCTAAAGCTCGCTGGAATGTAGCAGGGGCGGAGTGGAGACCGAAGGGCATGACTCTCCACTGGAAAAGTCCCCGCCCCGGGACCGTGAATGCTGTGTATGGCCTACTTTTCTGTTCGACCGGGATTTGCCAATACCCATTATTGAGATCCAGACTACTTATATAGTTTGCGTCCCGCAGTCGATCTAAGATATGGTGGATTCTTGGCAGCGGATATGCATCCTGTACGGAATGGGCATTTAGCTGTCGATAATCGACGCATAATCTCCACTGCCCGGTTTTCTTTTTCACCAGTATGATGGGCGCGCTGTAGGGGCTTCGTGATGGCTCAATGCAGCCTCGGGCGATGAGGTCGTTGATTATCTTCCTTTGTTTGATGGGTGTTTCGTCTTTCATAACGATTCGATGTTCGGTGATATTTGAGGGCCCAGTTAGTGTCTCGAAACTTTCTAACTCTTGGGTCAAGAAGACTTGTATGACCTTCTCGTCCGCTTCCTTCGCTGGCTCCACTGAATTGTGTGGCGTTGTGGTTTCCTTGCGGATTTCCGAGGACCCCGTCAACTTTATGCTGCGTCCGGCGGTGGCCCTGTCCGTTGTTACCCTCTTCTGTGGTTTGATGTCCACGCACTGCCCTCCTAAATTCAGGAGGATACCTGTTGACAACATGAAGTCCATTCCCTGATTCTGATGGTTAATTCCATCGTTTCCGCTACTCCTCTCGTCGTCCCGTCCGCCATCCTGATCTCCAGTTGTGCTGGTTTCCGCCTACCCGTCTTCTCTAGCCGTTCTGCCACTGCCACGTTGATGAAGCTCCTCGTTGCTCCGGTGTCGATTGTGGCCTCCACTTTCTCGCTCCCGATGGACACCATTCCATAAATGCGGGAACGGTCATATCGGAGTTGGTTTTGGTGTGTCGAGGCGGGTTCTACTGGGGTCCGTTCGGGCCTGGCTCCGATCGGGCCCCTTGACCGTTTCCCGATCGTTGTCGGCAACAGTCGATGGTACGGACGTTCTTCCGTCCACAGATCCAGCAAAATAGTATTCGCTGGTTCTGGCATTCGCGGGTCCAGTGTCTGTTCTGGCCACAGTTTCGGCACGCCGTTCTGGGATCGAAGGTCTCAGCTGGTTGATGCTCTACTAGACGGTTTCGGATATCTCTCGGCCCCTGCGGGGTTCGCTTCAACTTCCGTGACTTTGCACAAGGCCTCTTGTGGTTGTCGTGATAGTGCATCTGCCACCACGTTCAACTTGCCCTTGCGATATTGGACATCGAAGTTATGTTGCTGCAGTTCTAAAGCCCATCTCGCGATTCGGCCGGATGGACTCTCGATTGAGTTAAGCCATTTTAATGATAGATGGTCTGTCACCACCGTGAATTTGTATCCCTCGAGATATGGTCGTAACTTTCGGATGCCCCATACAATGGCCAGGCACTCCTTTTCCGTCGGCGAATAGTTGAATTCGGCGTTCTTCAAGTGTCTACTCTGGTAGGCGATTACGCGTTCCATGCCGTCGATCTCCTGGGTCAACACTGCGGCCAGCCCGTAGTCGCTAGTGTCGGTCTGTAGGGTGAACTTTAGATTAAAATCTGGGCACATGAGAACTGGTACTTCTGTCAACCGCATCTTCAAGGTATCAAAAGCCTCCTGCTGTTCTTCCTTCCACTCCCAGTGTTTACCCTTGCGCAGCAGCTTTGTGAGTGGGTGAACCAACGTTGCGAATTCTGGTACAAATCGTCGATACCAAGATGCAATTCCTAAATATCGCCGCAGTTCTCGGACGTTCTTTGGGGGCACCAGTTCTCGAATCGCCGCCACCTTGTCGGGGTCGGTGTAGATTCCCTTGTCGGTGACCAGGTGGCCAAGATACCTGATTTCTTTCTTGAAGAATTCGCATTTGTCTTTGTTGATTTTCAAGTTGGCGGCTCGTAATCGGCGAAATACCTCGCGGAGGTTTGCGATGTGTTCCGTCAGCGTCCGGCCTGTGACCACGATATCGTCTAGGTAGGCGAAAGCGTAGGGCTCCAGCTCAGGTCCTATGACTTGGTCTAAAGCTCGCTGGAATGTAGCAGGGGCGGAGTGGAGACCGAAGGGCATGACTCTCCACTGGAAAAGTCCCCGCCCCGGGACCGTGAATGCTGTGTATGGCCTACTTTTCTGTTCGACCGGGATTTGCCAATACCCATTATTGAGATCCAGACTACTTATATAGTTTGCGTCCCGCAGTCGATCTAAGATATGGTGGATTCTTGGCAGCGGATATGCATCCTGTACGGAATGGGCATTTAGCTGTCGATAATCGACGCATAATCTCCACTGCCCGGTTTTCTTTTTCACCAGTATGATGGGCGCGCTGTAGGGGCTTCGTGATGGCTCAATGCAGCCTCGGGCGATGAGGTCGTTGATTATCTTCCTTTGTTTGATGGGTGTTTCGTCTTTCATAACGATTCGATGTTCGGTGATATTTGAGGGCCCAGTTAGTGTCTCGAAACTTTCTAACTCTTGGGTCAAGAAGACTTGTATGACCTTCTCGTCCGCTTCCTTCGCTGGTTCCACTGAATTGTGTGGCGTTGTGGTTTCCTTGCGGATTTCCGAGGACCCCGTCAACTTTATGCTGCGTCCGGCGGTGGCCCTGTCCGTTGTTACCCTCTTCTGTGGTTTGATGTCCACGCACTGCCCTCCTAAATTCAGGAGGATACCTGTTGACAACATGAAGTCCATTCCCTGATTCTGATGGTTAATTCCATCGTTTCCGCTACTCCTCTCGTCGTCCCGTCCGCCATCCTGATCTACAGTTGTGCTGGTTTCCGCCTACCCGTCTTCTCTAGCCGTTCTGCCACTGCCACGTTGATGAAGCTCCTCGTTGCTCCGGTGTCGATTGTGGCCTCCACTTTCTCGCTCCCGATGGACACCATTCCATAAATGCGGGAACGGTCATATCGGAGTTGGTTTTGGTGTGTCGAGGCGGGTTCTACTGGGGTCCGTTCGGGCCTGGCTCCGATCGGGCCCCTTGACCGTTTCCCGATCGTTGTCGGCAACAGTCGATGGTACGGACGTTCTTCCGTCCACAGATCCAGCAAAATAGTATTCGCTGGTTCTGGCATTCGCGGGTCCAGTGTCTGTTCTGGCCACAGTTTCGGCACGCCGTTCTGGGATCGAAGGTCTCAGCTGGTTGATGCTCTACTAGACGGTTTCGGATATCTCTCGGCCCCTGCGGTGGTAGTCTCGGGGTTTCCACCTTCTCCGCATGAATACACTGGGAGAGAATTTCAACTTATTCTTCCTCCTCCTCTCACACTTCCTGCCCTTTAATGGCTTTGCCAATTGCAAAATTTCATTTATTGTTTTATTTAAATATTTTATTTCACTAATTTTTTTTTTTTATTTTGTACTTTTTCTTGATTTTATTGTCCCTTTTTGTCATTTTCATTTTATATAACCATTTTATATAACATTATTTTCTATTAGATTATTTTTTTCTCGCGTCCAGTCCAGAGGCGATGGGAGATGCAATCGGAGTATTTATGGAGAATCGGATATCGAGAGAAGGAGGTAGCGTAAATAAATGTAAGAGGGAATGAATATAGAGTCATGGACATATAAATAGCACAAAATTGAATAAAGTTGTAAAAGCCTATTTTTTATCACATTTTACTTCGAAATGTATATATGAATAAAGAATCCTAATTGCCAAATTTGCTTGAAAGGTTATCCTAAAATGCCATCCTTTAAAATACGTCTGGCCAAATTTCAATACCTCCAATGAGCTGTAAAACGAGATCCATTTGATGAAGCAGCACGGGAGAATTTCAATGTACCTTGATTATTTCCATTCAAAATTAATTCGATTAATTGGAAATTATTCAATTTAATTTTCCTTTGCTTGCATTTATTTTATTTTTTGTTTGTAATTAATTTCAAAATTTCCCGCATGCTTAAATAGATGAATAACTGGGTAGACAGTCATGTGGATTTCCGTTTTAAATGTTTTCACTACAAATTGCTTTTTATTTTAACTACAAATGAGAATTCAGAGATGGGGAAATCCAATTTCCTCACAGTGGCATCACAAAAACAATGCGTGGTGAAAAAAATCAAATGAAATTTCTCGAAAAATACCAATTTTTAAATTAGATTTTTGGGGCTAAAAGACCATATTTAAGAAAAGTTAAAATCTAAAACTTGATACGAAAATGTTTTTTTAGGGAAGACATGGAATATATTGCAGTAAACTTCCTTATTACTAATATTTCAAATTCAGAAGAAGAAGAAGAACAAGAGTCAAAACAAAAATGACAGTTGTCGGCAAGGGTCTACTAGAGAATATAGGGTCTACTAGAGTTGAATATGGGTTCTACTAGAGTTGAATATAGGGTCTACTAGGGTTGAGTTTCTGTTTTGTCTGCCGTGAATTGTTGGTATGTCACACACACCATCAGACAATTTCACAACCACATTGATGCGAAATTTCGAGTTTCCAATCTTATAATCTTTGTTCAATGACCTCTTCTCAACTGTGCTTTGTCTCTATTGTCTTCTTCTATCGTTCAATAGTTTCGTCCAGTCCGTGTTGTCCGTTTTACTTCTTTCAATGATGCCAACTCATGTCTGATTCCCACATTCGGCCCTCCTGACATATTATCCGTCCCGGAACTTTGCCTTCAACTTTAGACCCGTTCCGAATTGAGTTCTTTGAACAGCTATTAATCGTTGACTCGATTAATAGCCAGAGCCTTTCTCTTCTTGTTATAACTTCGTAAATTCTCTCTTTGTATTTTGGAAATATTCTCTTTTGCCTCGGCTCTTACACGACGTCTCTCTTGATCCAGCTCTTCTATTTGCTCTTGATGAAGCATATTTTGAAGATCTGGTGGTGTCTTCAATCTCAAATCCACTCCAGTTAATATTTTGAATGGCGCAGCTTGGTACTTCTTGTTGGTGTGTTGTTCAACAGATGTTGTGCACGATCTACATGTCGGTACCAATTCTGTGGATTTTCGATTGACATCTTCGTTAGTAAAGGTATCAGGATGCGGTTGATTCGTTCCACCTAACCGTTGCCTCGTGGTACACCCGTCGTAATCAAAAGATGTATTAATGATGCTTTTCTAATTCTGTGACTAATCGTGTCGACAATAAGCATTCCGACTCGGCTTTAAAAAATCTTCGGTGAAAACTTTGCCTGCAAAAAAACACTACACAAAGTTTTCTTCAAGTTTCCGTTTCTGTGGTGGTCCAGTATAACGAACGCCGATATAACTAATGTCCATAACGAAGTTTTTTTCTAGTCTATTGATGACTCTAAATAACAAACGGTTAAAAAATTAAGTATTCTATATAATGAACAGAAATAAAAAAAAACATGTATTGTTTTTCTAAAAATAAATAATTTTGTTCATGTGTGTACATTTTTTCCGTTGTTTTTGTAAATATATGAATTAATATTATACGAATAGAGTTTAACTTACTACTATGCTAATATTTATGAAAAGAAATATGTATTTCGATATAACGAACGAAGACTGGACATTATATAATTCGTTATACTGGTCTACCACTGTAACTTTGTGTTTCGTTTTAGATCTCTTTCGCTCTATTTCTCTCTGACCCTTCACTGTGGGTAATGCTTTCGATCCGATCACCCAGAATTAACCTCGTTTGCTCACCTTCGCTTCTGCTTTCGCAACCATCTTTCCCGACCTCCAACTCGATTCCTCCCACCCTTGATACGAGAGCTAAAACTACTTTGCTTTCTATCGTTTTCTCTATCGGTCCCCTCTCTTTATTTCTCTACTTTCTCTCAACTCAGTTGTCGACCAAAACTCATTAGAAATTGGGCAGAATTTGTGGCAATTATTCAACCAACTATCGTACAAACTACAACAGAGCAGTGACTACAACCAATTACCGACTAACCTTCGGGGTCAACTTTTAAGGAGCTAAGGCTACGGAGCCCCATCTGTGCAAGAGTTAAACCTCACCCTGGACTTCAAACCGCAAGCCTAGGGATTTGATAACATTTGAATTTCTGCGTAGGCCTAACGTCGACTTCAGCTGTCCCTCTTTCACTCTTTATCTCTTTCCTCTCCTCTTCTATCTCTCTCCTCACTCTCTCTGTTGGCCCTTTTCTGACATTGTCTGCAATGTCGAGAACAAAATGGCGTCCAATTAGCTGCGACTGCTTTTTAATTTCAAGCTAACTAATCCGGAATTATTGTTGTCTGCTGTAAATGACGTTGCTATCATTGTTGTTGTTGTCATCATCTCTTCTTCATCTGTTAGCAATAGCTGCAGCAGCAGCATTGCCACATGACAGCAATTTAGCACAACGCGTTGCCGATGAAGCTCATTAAAGGGCTTTTATTTGTTTTATTGTGGTTGTTGTTTCTGTTGTAGGAGTTGGTGTTGACTTGGTTGTTGTTGTTTTAAGTTTATGTTGTTGTCATTATAATTACTATAGTTGTTGTTGATCTTTGTATTGAAAATGCTATTTATTTTATTCTATTTTTTATTGCTATTATTATTCTCAATGTCGTTGTTGTTGACATTGATATTTTTGTTGTTATGGCTTTTATAATTGGTGTTGTTTTATTCCAGTAAGAGTACAGTGGAGTGTGTATTATAGTGTGTTTCTCGACTGCAGTTAATTGCGAGTGCAAATGAAGCTACAGACAAGATAACAACTACAACAATCAAAACAATTCCTACAATGACGACAACAGAAATTGAGCAATTGGAAACCAGGAAACGACGACAACAACAATACTAGTGACTATTGTACCAAGCACGAAATCAATTTGAAGATGTGACCACCGCGGTGTTCGTAATGGCATCAAATGGTCGGAACGAGAATTCCATTTCACTTCTGATTATTGTTGTTGTTTTAGTCACGGTTATTTGCTGTGGTCGTGCCTGACGCAATTTGTGCCAACACCTCGTTTGTACTTTCGGAATTGCTGTTGAGCAGCTTCCGTTAGGCACGGCGATCGAGAAGAAGAAACTGTAGGAGGAGCGGCAGTGAAGAAGAACGAGAAAGTGGTGGAGAAGATGGTGAGGAAGAAACAAGGGGAGGAGAAACTAGTGGAAGCGAAACCAGTGAATGAGGAGGAGATGATGAAAAATGTGATGCTGGTCTAAGAGACTGATGATGAATTCTCATTTAATCTCATATATATTTTCCCACTTTTCCACATCTTTCTACTCATTCTTCATTCATACTTAATTCGGCTTTAATTTAATTTCTCGTTTATAGAACCAGTGAACCACTTTCAGGTCCTTGCTCACCTTTTCGTTCTCGTTGTCTGCGTCTCCATCGCGAAAGGAATCAAATTCTTAGTCGCAAGATCCTTATAATCTTAGATATCTTTCGTTCCTTCATTTCTTTCTTCCTTCTCCTCTTAACCTTCCACCACTTTACTCCATCTCTCGCCATTCCACCTCCTTAACCTTCACCGACTACGCGTGGAAAATTAAATATGAGAAATTTTGTTCTTGCTTATCTCATACTTGTTGTCTTGTTGTATTTGTAGTAACTGCCGGTGGGCGAATGAAAAAAATGGAAAGATATGTATCTGTGAGTGAAACTCATATGTGGTACTCATGGTTTGAGTATGTGTTTATTTGTTGTAATTCGGAAATCGGAAACAATGTGTGCCCGGAAGACTTTAAGACCAGAAAGACCGTAGCTGTCATTTTGACCGTTTTTTGTTTAAAAATCTCCATATTTCGCTAAATTAATTTTAAAACATTTTTCCTCTCGTGACTTTTATTTATTTGAAAAGCTTTTTAGAATAGATGCGAAGTTACATTAAATTAAATTTTTATTTTTCAGATTCTCTAACCCATACCTAGAAAGACCACGAGCGGTCATTTTGACCGCTAATGAGAAATATAGGGTAATAGCCTAAATCATCATAAAATTATATTTAATGTTTTAATAATTAATATATTATTTGTAATATAAAAAAATATATTATTTTATAAAACAATAAAAACAATACAAATAAATAAAACAATTGATCCAAAAATATTCCTTTTTTATATTTGAGGCACAGTCTCCGCACATGGTCATGTTACAACTATCACAAAAATTTAATTGTTTTGTTTTTTGGGCAATTTATATTTATTTGGCATTAGAGTCTTAGGAGCCCTACTTTCCACAGTTGAGCAAGCCTGCTCTTTCACATATTCCTGTATGACCTCTGAAACCAACTGAAGTATATAATTGTGGCGGGATATATTTTTGCCGGTTGTGTGTTATATATATGCATATTATCCATGAATAATTGTTCAGCTATATCCAGAATATTATAAAGAACATGGACGAGCCATCTACTGCTTACTGTCCTGACCGAATACATGCGAACCATTTGATCTACCATATCTACACCATATCATATCTAAGTCCAAATGACTTGCATTATATGCACCGCGAGCATATAATAAAGCAATAAATGCATCAAGCTCATCCAAAGACAGGTATCAATTCAATTCACCAATTCATTATCTGACTGGCTTCAGTTTATGTACAAAGTTTTATATGACGAAGAGTCGATTCGTCAATATACAATCGCCAGGCAGATGCATTTCCATACCACACGGTCCTATGATATCACCAATTTTTAAATTTTTATCTTATTGTAAATTTTCATACACTTAGACTTGCAGAAGTACTTGGAATTTCCATATCTATTTCTCCGTCTGATTTCGTATTTTCTCGGGTACAAAATCGAAATTGGCATTCTCAGACAAAGTGTCTCCTATATCTGATAGTCGTAATAGATCTATCGATATTTCAGTCTCTGTAAGATTTCTACGCGCATTCATATTATTTTTCAAAATGCAAAATCACAATTCATATGTTTATGTTATTTTTAGCTCTAGCGGTCAAAATGACCGCATATCGTCTTTCTAGGTATACGAAAATTCTGGTCTTTCTCGTGTTAAAATCATTCACATGCACGACTAACAACAATAACAAATGACTCACTTCCTAAACCACTTTCACAATAGTTTCTGTTTCTAAGAGCGAAAAAAAAAAAATGTTTTACAAAACATCTCAAAATGTTTCAATGTAGAAAGTTTATATCTCTGTCTTGCATTTGAGTTGTTAATATACTTGGCTCTTCTTTTACTAGTTATCAGGGTTCAGACTATACTACGATCGTAGTAGATCTGCTTCACTTTTGGAAAATTTTTGAAATCTACTCCGCCACTACGCTTGAACTCTAATCTACTACGATTTTTTGAAAATAATTTTCAGTGGAATTTCTTCATGTGATGGTTCATTTCACATGAATTTCGTATCTTAAATTTGAAATTTTTGGCTCATTGACGTGTTTTTTTTTTTTGCCCATGCCATAGTTTTTATACCCTACACCCTGTGGGTAAGGGTATATTCATTTTGTCCTTCCGTTTGTAACGCATTAAAGGAGAGGTCGTAGGTATGGAAAAGAATATATATTCTTGATCAGTCACCTCGATTTAGCTATGTCCGTCTGTCTGTCTGTGTGTCTGTGTGTGGAAATAGATTTTCTGAATAAACGGTAAGAGATACTGACTTGACTTGGATTTAGTATTTCTACATTAATAAGCTACTTGTATGTAAAAATGGGCGTAATCGGTCAACGGACACGCCCACCTCCCATATAAAGCAAAAGATTTATATGGGATATCTGGTGAACTTTTGTGTGTGATTATGTACCACCGATACTAGTTTACATGCTAAAAATGGAAAAGATCTACCAACTGACAAGCTACAGCTCAGCTCAAAAGCTACAGCTCAATGTTGGATATATGATAAACCATATAGACAGTTATTAAATTAAATATTGCTCCTAAGGGTTCCCAAGAATCAAATGGAAAATATCTCTTATAGGACACGAGCTCCTTCCGTAGAAAATCGTAGATCTACAAGAAATTCAACTACTTCATGGATGTTATTTGCTGATGGAAGTGTGGGAGTGAATGCAAGAAGAAAGAGACCACATCCAACTGGACCTCAATGGACGCCCATAGAAAAATTGATTATATCCTTTCAATATAAACGTAATGAGCAAGTGACGATTGTGAGAATACAATTTCCAATTGTACCTGCTGAACGGATCACAATCCACAAAAGTCAGGGAGCTACATAATTGCAAATGGCTGTTCATCTTCGAAGTGGAATCAGTCGCGCGGCACTATATGTTGCTTATAGTAGCGCAGCAAGTACTTCTGGACTTTATATTGTTGGAAATTTCAACCCTCCCAAGTCTTTTGTTGAATCAGATATTGTCTCCATTGAAATGAACATCTAAAATCGGAAAAGCAACTAAAGGCACACACTAAAGGCGCACATTTGGAAAACGAATATAGATCAAATATATAATTTCTCTTTGAAAGAGACCACAGTTGTGAAAATCGCACGATAGAGTTAATAGCATTGAAGTGTAATAACGCATTTTCACTAATTATTGATAGAAATTCACTGTGTTTCTTTCGTTGTGTGCAGGGTGTAGGGTATGTAAACTTCGGCCTGGCCGAAGTTAACAGATTTTGCCTGGGTGGACCAGGCAAACCGGGGGAGCGAAGCGACCCCGGTGCCCTAGTTTCAAATCTACTTCGGAAATGTGCCGCCTACTACGATTTTTGGCTTCACTACGATTTCCGTTTTTCGAGGTCCGAACCCTGCTAGTTATCGCTATCTTTTTTTATTTCTACGGTTTTTCGTTCGTTTTTAAGAAAAATTAAACATTTTATCAACACCGGCCTAGGTTCATCCAAAACAACAACAATCTATGATGAAATATTCTCATAAATTAATCGCTGAGGAAATAAACCTTGAACCGAGCAGGCGAGTAGAAGTGAGAGAGAGTGAGAGAATGAGATGGGGAGAAGAATAAACCAAACGAACAGGAAAATTTAATCCTATTTCGGTTTTTTTATTTCATGTTTTTTTAGTTGTAATAAATATATGTTTTTGTTGTGGATGGCGATGGTGGCTATTGTTTATGTTGATGATGTGTCTTATGCCTTTGTTGTTTTTTTACCACAATGTTGCTGTTATCGCTATTTTGCTGCTTCGCAGTCATCGCAAAATGCGCAAAATATTTGTTTTATTTTATTTTTCTCACTTTTTTGTCACTGTCGTTAGTGATATTGTTATTTTTCTAAATGTTATTGTTATCATAATTGTGTTTGTTTTAATCTTGATTTTTCATTGGTTTAATTTATCGCCCCACCTGGGTGTGATTAAAAAAACAACAGCAGCAGCTCCCCGGTATCGCAGTGGCTTGCAAAACTAATGGAGGCATCCATAACCAAGAACAAAAACAGTAATAACAAAAACATTACCAGCTACAAATATCGTCAATACCAATAACAGCAACAGACAAAAAAAAGTGACATTATAACAATGAACAAAAAATCAAAATCCACAACAATATCACCACCAATATCACATCGCATTGTTAACATTGACGTCCCAAAGGACTCAACACGGAAAATTCTTGACTGAAATTCTTTCAAATGAGCAGCGATTATGTGTGAGGAAAAACTAAGATTCTTGCCATTGATGTCTGCTGATGCCATGCCACCTTCCTGTGGGTCATTCATCAACAATCTTAACAGCACCTGTATGAAAGCCATGCCCTCATAGTTTTTCCTCAGTCTTCGGAGATATCGAGATGGATGGCCACTACTTCCGGTGAACAAATGAAGCCTCTTAATTGCACGTCATTTCCGGCACCAAATTCATCCTCATTTCATCTCTTTCTCTCTATCTCCCTCGAACGAGAGAACAACACACTTGTTCAAGTGTGAAAAAGTCAAAGTGACACCAGTATGCAGCCAACCACATCGACAACGACATCGCCACACACATCATCCTCTTCGAACACACTCTCCACTGAAAATTATTTTCAAAAAATCGTAGTAGATTAGAGTTCAAGTTTTCCAAAAGTGAAGCAGATCTACTACGATCGTAGTATAGCCCGAACCCTGGGTGAACGGATGAAAATTGACGAGTCGGGAAGATGGAAGAAGATGGACAGGAAGCGTGGAGAAGTGATATGAAGGATAGATCGGTAGTAGTGGTTATAAGAGATATATAAGAGAGATAGAGAGAGACACGCATTCGAGGAGCAGTTGTAATTGATGAGCAACAGCGAAAATGGGAAACGGTAATGGATTTTGCTTTCAGAGACCGTTGACCAGGTTGAAAAGTAAGTACCAAAAACACTCACTTGCGAACCGTTACCCCGAAACCGTCCAAAGTTCATCAGCGGATCTCAATGGAAGACCAACCTACTCCACGACCTGGACCAAGTGCTGATTAAACAGGCTCAAAACTGTTTTCAGCTTCACTTTCTAAAAGATCTATGCGAAAACCGCCTACTCTTCCCTACCACCCTCACTTCCCTTTGCCTACCTCACTCCATATCGTCATTCTAAAGTTCGGTGCGGATTTACGTTAATGCCCCCAAGTAGATGAAGGAAGAAGAATAGGACGAGGTGAAGAAAAAGTGATGTAGCAGAGTGAAAGTAGACAGAACTAGTAGAAGAGCCATAGGATATAGGGTGAAGGAGGCATAAGAGAAGTAGTGGATTTGAAGTGGGTGGAGGTAGTTAAAGTATGCGCAAATGATTTGATTTTGAATCACAGTTGACCATTCGCCCAAGACCCCTGCTAACTTTGTCCATAACTGCATTCAACTACGAACTTTTTCCTTTCAGTCTTTGTAGTATAACAGTGAATTTTAATAACGAATACAATTATAGTGTCTCCCCTGAGGCGTAGACCATCCAAGCCAGTCTACACATCCTCGTAGAACTCACACAAAATATCAGCCGAACAAACTTTCCCAACCCAAACTGATCATAAATAAATATGCTGTAAAAACACTTGTTAGAATAAGTTTATCTTCAATCATATAAGTTTGAAATCAAAATATGTATTTCAAATAAATAAATTTCACTTCTCGTTCAAAATCCCAGTTCATCAACAATTTTTTTCCTCTTCATGGTGAGAGTTCGATTGAAAATTGGAAACTGTAGTTGAAAAGGTGTCACTTCGTCACGGTGTACGCCAACCGTTAGAAATCAGTCATGATCCTTCTCTTAATTTTCAGTCCTCCTGAACCTGTTTATTTCTTTCTTTCCTTCACGATCAAAATCCTGCCATCATCAGTGTCTAGTCGCGGTTGCTTCGTGTCCTCCGTCTCTCTTGATATTTCAATTCTTTCGCTCACCTTCACTCTCGTTTGTCCTTTCACACTTTACCCTCACTATTCCTCCCTCTCTCCATCTCACACTCCAACCTCCCTCGTACCACTGATCAGCTATATCTTTGCAGAGTCATGTGTTAATTTGATCGTTTCACGATGTCAGCGTCAGCGTACAAGATGTTTCATCTCGTGCCAAATAATAGAGGGAAGACACATATGGTTGCAGAAGGTGGAGGAATTTCCTCCATGCGCACCGCTTCACATCTTTCAGTCATGTTAGGCTTCTCAATATTTACCAATTCCCACGAAATTCACTTCCTCCTCTGTGACGTTGGATAAGAGACTATTCTTCGTATCGTCCCACTTCCTCTTTCATAATTTCGCTCTTTCCTTTACTCTTTCTCTCAGGCACTCCATATGACCTTGTTAGTGAACAAAGGACTTGCCGCTTCGTTTGAGCCGCGTGAGGAATTATGAAACAGGGATTATGCAACTAGCCACGTCCTTCAACCACCGTCAACACTTGTTCGAGTGTGAAAATGTCAAAGTGACACCAGGATGCAGCCAACCACATCGACAACGACATCGCCACCAACACGGCATCTCACACACACAGTAGTAAAGTTCATACATACACAGAGACCGTTATCTCAAATACCCACTTATCTTACATGACAGAAAGGAATGAAAAAAGAGAGAGGGTGGAAATCATTTTAAAATCCAATAAAATTGAATTACGAAAGCGCTGTGAGCCACGTCGAAGCTACGTCATGCCGATCGAAAGACACAAGGTGAGGGGAGGGAGTGGGACGAGTGGCCCAAGGACAACGTTGGAGTTGCATTCGCGGAACGTGCGCTTTTTTTCGCACGTCTTGCACTGCGCCACGCTTGGCTTACATTCGAAGTCCATTGTCCAGTTGACAGTCCGCATTCCGGCTTTCCGTCTATCACAAAGAGAGTGAGAAAAGGAAGAGACAAAATGAAAGGAAGAATGAAAAGAGAAGTCAAATAGAGTGAGAACAAAACGCAGGGAGGATGACATCTACAGTGACTACCACGATAAGCAAATAAAACTATTTAACAAAATTCCGTCCAGTATCCGGCCACCGAGAAGCGATAAAGGAAGAAGGAACGGACAAAAAGACAAATGATGGGACGAAAGTCGGAGGAAAAAGGAGGGAACTGCCAAAAGGACGAGGGTACTTTATTGGCCATTGTGAAACTGCACCATAACGATGGAGTTCGCTTGCTATGGAACCACCAACAGTTCGACAGGAATGACATGAAGACGAATAGCGGGAGAAACGAACAGAGAGAAACAGACGTAAGGAGACTAGACGATGATTATATAGACCAGGGAAAGATCAACAGAGCAGAGGAAGACAAAAAAGAAAACGAAGGTATATGATGATCCAGCAATTGTGTGCTACTTGAAACCTTAACCATCAACCTCATAGTCTTATTCTTCTTAATCTCCTTCTCAACATCCTCTCGGTCTCTTTTCTTGCGCCTCTAATTTGCTTCGCTCTCTCACGTACTCATCTAATATCATCCATAGTTAATATAGAATAATATAATCTAGAATAGAATTTCGTAGTTGAACTAGAGGCCCCGAAATGTAATTTTCACAAAAGTTTCAGGAGAGTTTGATGAATAAGAGAAGAGAAGGAGATAGACAGCGAGTCAGTGAGATGAACATACAGAGATGGAGATATTCACTTCATCTATTTGAAGAGTGAAAGGAGAATTCAATAAGTTTGGACAAAGGAAGTAATGAAAAGTTGCTGATGAGTGGTAGAGAGAGAGAAACGAACAGAGGAAGAGAGAGAGAACAAGGGAGATGAGAATGGCATATGGCGATGGATAGAAATGTGGAACACAGCTTGAGGCTATGGAGGATTCCAAAGTTCTTTGTGTGCATTTTGGCGTTGAGAAGTATCGGAAAATTCCGCGATTGTGGGAGGAAGACGAAGAACGTAGAAAGAGATGTTAGAGATAATAGGCAGAACTCCAATGATGCGATTAGAATTGCCAGGAGGCAGTTGAAAATATGAAATTGAAATGATAGAGAAAGAGAGAGAAAAGACAAATGAAGAATTTCAATGTTATTGAACACAACAATTTGTTACCTGGAGACAGTGACAACTGGGAAAGAAAATTCAAAACTAAAACTAAACATCAACAACAATGATCAAACATACAACTTATAAAAAGAACAAAACAAAATAAATAAAAACAAGACAAGAACAAAAAGATAAAGAAGAAAACTACAAAAGTAAAAACTTGTTTTCCAAACTGATATAAAAAATGAATAATGAATAAGACAGTGCATAAGAAGCAATGAGAGTGCATGGGAAGAAGAACGAGAAATGCAAAACTCTGTTTAAAGTCTAAAACTTGAGTGAGATGGAGAGAAAGAGTGAGTGAAGTGGGGATAGGTAGTAAGAGACATAGTGAACGAAAAGTAGAGTATGGGGGAAAGGTGTGAGTTTTAAGGTAGGGGTTTTTATCGTCCTTTGGTAGCAAAATGCAAATTTTACATAATACGATTAATACGTGAGACCGATGCGAAAGGAAAAACAAAAGCTTGACTCTGACGAGAGGACAAAATGAAAGAAAATAAAATAAAATATTCATGAATTTCATTTCGTGGTTCGGCATTCGATGAAGGACGAAAGAGAGATGAGTGGATATGGTGGAGAGAGTGAAGTCGTATTGTGACCCACTTTCAGTCAGTTAAAGATTCAATTAAAGACAACACACCAGCTCGCCGTATCTCTTTCTCTCTAGTCTACCCTTGCCATACAAACATTCTCTGGAAACATTCTCTCAGAAATAATCAGCCTCCTGCAGTCCTTTGACATTTCAGGTTCGTTCTGGCGCCCAATAGTCTCCTGATATCCTGCTGCCCTTTTTAGTTCCTTGTTGTTCCACTCTTTCACTCGTCTCCTCTTCCTGCAGTCCACTCTACTCTAACTGAGTCCTCTTTTCATCGTCCGACAGGCACAATTTTTCTCCGTTGTATATTGTACATTCACTTTTCTCTTTCACTGTTCCTTTAGTCCCCTATTTCTCACCTTTTGATCGTCATCACCTCCTAGTTACCTCCTCCGATGGATGTCGATGGAGCTCGTCGCACACGGCGAGCAACAACCGCAGTGCACCTTCCGCCACAGATGACAATTTCAGCTTCAGTAGAGATATCCATCGACAACAAAAATAAATACAACATATATATAAGAAAACAACAACGAGTACATGAACTCGGTGAAACGAAATAAGGACATTGTGGCTTGAGTTCCGAGCCGTGGGAACCAGTGAAGGAACGAGAGAAGGGATAGAGAAAAAGAGGAAAAGAGAAGAGGATCGAAAGAGGAGAGAAATGGAGAATTGAGGAGGAGGAAGAGTATTGCGAACGAGGAACCGTGATCAAAGGACCCCGACTCAATCGACTCATACACACGTAGTCCGAACGTATCGAGTTGGAGATTCAAAGGTTCAAACGATGTGAATAGACAACTAAATGTAGGGAGAGAGAAAACGCAAGAGGGGGAGTTTGGTAAAGGCTTCGAAAAGAGCGGGATAGAAAGATTGGGAAAAAGACAGACGGACTGTGGGGAAAAGCTTAAAGAGACTATTCTATGGCTGTCGACTGGCAATCAAGTGTTTAAGTAAGCGAGAGGGAGACAGGGAACGAGACAGGAGGAAGATGCATGATAGCGAGAGAAAGAGAGGAACTGAAAACTTTGTGGGCAGCAATAAAATTGGATTAAAGCAAATCAACGAACGCGTGGATGAAGATGGAGTTGAAAAGTCTAATCCATAACAACATCCATAACATCAGTAACAACAAAATCGACCAAAACAACCGAAACTTCGACAGCAACATTGACAACAACGTCAACGAGGATGATTACAACAACATCCCAACTTCATCGTCGAAACGAATTTCGGCGAAAGCCAAACATTTCTCGACAATTAAAGTCCTTCCGAGTTCTTTCCTTTCCGATGTTATTCTCAAATGTTGTTCTCGAATAATAATTTTAATTAGTTTAAAAAAATTATGGATCCTTTCGTTTTTGTATTTTTGTCAATAAGCGGAATAAGAGAAAGCCTACGTTCCAAATATTTTTCTCTGCTTTACGACATATGTTCAAATCAACCATAATTATTATCGAATTTTTATTTCCATTGTATTCATTCATTCAATATGTGGATATTCTATATCAAATGTTTACTTGAGGTGAGTGTGTCCATTGGGTGATGTTTAGAATGTAAGGTTGTATTAGAGTACTTTATCACACACAATATTTAACCTCGATATATACATTGATATATATATATTGATCATTTATCAGATATCCCATATAAACCATTTGCTTTATATGGGAGGTGGGTGTGTCCATTGGGCGATGTTATCCATTTTTGCATTGTAAACTCGAGACGGTGGTACATGATTACACACAAAATTTCATTTGGAACAATTTTACTTTTTAAAGAAAAAAATTTTTTGGTTTGGCCCTAAAGTGAGGTCAAAGTTCAAATTAATGATTTTTTCAAATAACCACCAAATCCACAAATATTACACGATCGGGCAAAACAATATGTCAAATTAAAGGTAATTAAAAATACTACAAATAAGTTATAAGTAATACAAATAATACCAAAAAACAAAAAAAAAAAAATATTTTTTAGGTAAAATAATTTTTTTTACGTAATAAGCCAAATCTTTTATATATATTTTCTGAAAGCTGACTCAATTACCTTCAAAACGGTAGTACATTATGTATACTTTACTCTTATTTACATACCAAAATATATAATATTTGTGGATTTGGTGACTATTTGAAAAAATCTTTAATTTTGACCTTTGACCTCACTTTATGGCCAAACCAAATGAGTCCGCCCCAACTTATTGTTGTTGGAATGTACACTGAAAACACTATCTTTTGACATATAAATTATAGTATTTGCGCTGGGTGTGGTAAAGTAATTTCATTTTCATTTCGATATATAGTTCACCATATATCCCATATAAACCTTTTGCTTTATATGGGAGGTGCGCGTGTCCGATGGGCGATGTTTTCCATTTTTGGATTGTAAACTCGAGACGGTGGTGAATGATACCACACAAAATTTCATTTCGATATATACCATAGTTCGTCATATATCCCATATAAGCCTTTTGCTTTATATGGGAGGTGGGCGTGTCCATTAGGCGATATTATCCATTTTTGGATTGTAAACTTGTATCAGTGGAACATTATCACACACAAAATTTCATCTCGATATATACCATAGTTCACCAGATAACCCATATAAACCTTTTGCTTTATATGGGAGGTGGGCGTGTCCGTTGACCGATTACGCCCATTTTTAAATACAAGTAGCTTATTAATATAGAATATGTATATATATATAGAATATATATATAGGGGACGCTGATCAAGAATATATATACTTTTCCATACCTACGACCTCTCCTTTAATGCGTTACAAACGGAAGGACAAAATGAATATACCCTTACCCACAGGGTGTAGGGTATACATAAAAAATGTTCAACACCAAAAATTTTTAAATTAAGAAATATATAAATTTCAAATACAAAAATTTTAAAAATTTAAGAAATATATTTTGAAATCATTTTTATTTTATTGCAGCATTGATTTTGAAATCTGTAGATGACGTGTCTGGGCGTGGGGGCGCTCACAACTTCTACCGGCCATCGCCTGATGAGCTGGCAAATGGAGTTAAGAAAGTCGTCACCGACCCACACAAAGCCTTTATCACGGCTTCAACATTGACAAGAATACAATTCAAAGAAGAAGAATGAAGCCAGTGAATGAAAAGGAAAAGTTCTCAAGAACAAAAACTTCTGTTGACATCGAAGAATGACGAATCCTAGATCCTAGTAGATGTCGTCTTCTGATAAGACTTACCGTCCTTTGGGTCGGATGGTGAACCGCGAGTTTCGTGCCATGAAGTCGTCGAACTTTCGTCGGTGTGAACTTTGACCTCTGAACCCACCAACTTTGAAACGTCTGTAAAAGCCTTCGTCCTGTTTGCCTCCAAAAGTCATCTCCTTCCTCCAGTTCACTGCGTTCCGTTCCTTGACTTCATCTCACTTCTACTCCTTTCGGCTCATCTTCTCTTTTTACCTCCATAGCTTGGGGCTCATTTTCAGTTGTCGTTGTTATTGCTTTTGTTGTAGTCATTGTTGTTGCTGTCGCTAGCGCTGTCGTCATGGCTATCGCATTATTCTTGAGCTGAACCACAGCCAGAAGTCTCGACATGTGAAATCAATTTCAGCCTGGCACGGTTTCAAAATTCTCCACAGAGCCTTTTCTCTATCCTTTTTTTTTGTTTTGCCCTACGTCTTCATCTCTTTCTCTCTCTCTCAAACTCGCATTAACTCTCACTCTACCGATCCCTTTCTCGCAGTCTGTACTTCGTTCCTCATCTTTCCTGAGCTTCACGTTTGTTTCTCGCTCCATTTCTTCTCTAACTCGCAATCCGTGCATACTACCTTCAAAAAATGCACTCCTCTTCTCGCTCTTTCAACATGTCTGTCTTTCGCTTTCTGTCGGGCTCTAGACTCAACCTTGTTCGTTGCCAGCATCCAATCTGCGATCAGTGTGAGGCTGTTTTTGTTCTCTTTGTGTTTTTCGTTGTTACAGAATCGTTTTGATACTATATGTTGTTGTTTGAGCTATATTTGTTGGCACTATTGTTGTTGTTTCGGTTGTTGTCTGTATTCTCACTTTTATTGTTGCGTCATGCACCACGAGCACCAAACGAAATCCTTCAGTTACCGATAACGATTTGGCGGCTGCAGTCACCATCCAGACGCATAATGAATATTTAAAGCCTTGACGTAATTCCCCCACTCTCTCCCTCTCACCTCTGTTCCCTCAATCACTCTCTTCTCTTCTAACCATTATAACTCTCTCCTATTCCCAACCTTTATTCTTCCATCAGGATGCAGTCGGTTCTCCGCAGTCATTTGATTTTTAAGCCAACAGCAAGAATAGAGGAAAGAGGATTTAGAGAGTAGGGATGTTAGGAGTCCTGGAAGGTTTCTAAAATGCTCATGTTCCATAGGTCGAGGTTTGTTTAGAATCTTCCGTTTTCGCATTGATTGGAGGGATTCTGCTCCAAACTCTATTGTCCAAACGATCGTGATCGTGAGAGATCTACATAATTTAAGGAAGCATGAATGAGAGAGATAGCACGATGGGTATTACAGCAAGACGTGCATCATGAGCCGGAAAGACAATGGGTCCGTGGAGGAAAGAGTGGGAAACTGAACTCCGCGCGTAAAATCCATCCGAAATCCGAACTCAATTTGCTTGATGACCAGTGGTGAATCCTTTGAATGCGGTTGCGTTGCCGCGGAAGGGAGAGTGGCCCGGTGAGGGGTGAAGGACGCGGACGCTTATGCACAGGTCGGTGGGTGAGCGAATAGAAGGAAAGAAGCAGAATTGATTAATGTGAATAGAAAATGTCGAAATTCGTTCCTCTTTCGTCTGTTGATTCCGCGAACTGTTTGCCAAAATCCAACCGAATCCTACCTCCTTCTTTTTGCACTCAACCCATTTATCCATTTAACTGCCAATCGAGCGAGAGCGCATCCTTCGGACAACCAAATGCTGTTCCGTATCAAAATTTTAATTGCTGACTCTAAATAGTAGAAAGAGAAAGAGTGGTGCGTACAAAGAGCGAGATAGAGGGAGAACGAAGAAATGAGATAAAACTAGAAAGAATTGCTAGATAGAGAGAGAGAAACAGTTGGTCGGACGAACGGTTGAGACATCATCGTCATTTCTATTTCAAAAAGACATCGCAATGACTTTCGTTCTATTCTTCTTTGCCTTGTTTAGCCCCTCTCTCTTTCCTTCCAACGTCCATTAAGTGAAATGAGCTGAACTGCAATTTCCATTTAATTTTTATGCGTCAAACTCATAAAAATCTCCACACGAAACGAGAACGACGAAACGAGATGCCATGAGATGGCGAATTAAGTGTTGAACAGTAGAGAATGAGAAAGAGGGACTGAAGATAGAGTGAGTCAGAGCAATATAGTGTGGAAATTAGAGTATGAGGAAGAGATTGCGATTGGTCACTAGTGAAGCGTCATTTATTCGACCCTTGCGTTTAGCGGTCCCGAACCCGCTGCCTCCTGTCCACATGTGGGTCAGGAATTCATTTCCTTTTCCATGTGTGGGCGACCGATGGAATGTGTGTGGTGTGGAAATGTGTTTCCAGAGATTCCATTTCGCAATATAGGAAGAGAATGAAGGCGAAGCAAAAGGTGCAAAAGGAAGAGCAGAAAGAACCCAGAGTAAGAAAGAGAGACTACTCACAAGATAAGGAAGTAAATGAGTAGACTGCGGAAGAGAACGGTGTTGAGGAGAAGGGTGAGGAGAAGGAGGAGGAAAAGGACCAAGCAGGAGGACGAAACCGAAGACAAGAATTTATTCAGAAACTACTTGAATTCCTTCAACTGGCCGCAGATTTTCGGTGGCCATCGAACAGTTGCCTAAAGCACTTCGGAGTTCAGTTCAGTTTGTGCCGGTTGGGTTCAGTCGAGACCAATTCGGACAAGTTCAATGGCCGAGGAGGGAGAAAATCTATCTTGGAAATTTCAAATATGATCCACTTCCACATTCTTGTTGATCCACTTGGAAGGAAAATAAAGAAAATACAACGTGAAAAAAAGGCAAATGAAAATATAACAACTAGTAAAAGCATAACAATGGTCATATACCCTACACCCAAAATTGCAGCCAGAGTACCTTTTTACGCGAATTTCACTTAACCCAATTAGAAAGCGAAATAAGTAGTAAATATTTTTTTTTAAATAATCGTAAAATTTTGAAGAATAAGAAGGCAGTAATAGTAACGTAACTAAAAAGTCACTAAACGGACAATTACTCAAAAAAAAAAAAAATAATAAAACTTATGTGAGCGTGAAATAGGTCCGCATAACGGAAAGCCAGAATCGTAAAGAATCGTACCTCGAATTAACGTAACTAAATGGACCAAACCTATGTAACTGTGGAGAAAAGGTGAATGGGGTATTTGAAGTTGGATGGGGGAGGATGTGTATACAATCGTATCGTAACGTTATGACGTAAGATCAATTGGCGACACTTGTGTAGGAGCGCGAGAACTTGGCTTTAGCACCATCAGCATCAGCGCCACCTGCGGCATCCGGTGCAACTGCAACTTCAGCAAGAGGGAAACAACAACAACTTTTAAAACAACAAACATTTTCTGTACTAACAACAACAACTTCCTGAAGACGCTCCTGTTAATTTACACAGCATGAAAGCGTGTAAATTTACACCCAGTCGTTGTCTGCATGCTTCTGTTCATGTACGTGTATTTTTTTGTGTCAGAGTGCAAGTGCAAGTGAATTGCAATATAACCCTACAGAAAATGTGTGTATGTGTTTTTTTTTTGTTCAAGATCGGTGTTTAAAACCGTTATAAGGCGAAGCCGTGTATGTGTATGTGAGTGGGAATGTATGTCAAACAGTGCTCGTGTGCCTCATTAGAAACTCAATTACCTGGTGTTGAGCTGTGCTGAAGGTTGAAAGGAAGAGCTAAATATACATTTACCCACAGGGTATAAAAAATTGCTGGTGGAATGAGAAGAAGGATGAGGGATGGAGAAAAGGGAGAGATGTGGAGATGGAGAAAGAAGAGAGAGAAATATGATGTGAGAGAGAGGCATGATTAAAGAAGACACTTCATCTAAGCTCTAAGTAGTCAGAAAATACTGCTAATTAAGAAATTGTCGAAGCCATCAGGGGAGAAAGGAACGTTTGGAAACTTCCTAAACGTGCAGAACTTATTGAACCACTTGCCTCTTTTTCAATATAGAAGGAAGAAACATCACATCTTAAAACTCTACTCTTGTTTAATATCCTCACATACGACAGCCGTTCAGTTAATTTTCTTCTTCGAGAGCTCATAATAAAGTTGTAAATCTATCTTCACCCAGTCACAGTGTTCATCACAAACTGATCTCATCTCCCTCCTACTATACTGAATGGATGAACCATAAACTTCATTTTCCTTGGATACCACAATAGTCACCACATTTAGCTCACAAGCAGCCCAATCGTCTTCAACATACTCAAACCCTCTCTCTGACACACTATCTATGTCTCTCGCTCTTGTCTTGCAAGTCTAGTATAATGCTCATATCTCTATGGAGAGGAACAGAAAGAGGAAGAAGCAGAGACAACAGATCAGGAATTTCTGCCCTTTTGGGATTTCGTCCATGACGGAACGAGAGTTCGGACGACCAATAAATGAGATTTTTGATAATTCAGTTATTTTATTTTCACCATGTCATCGTTTTTGTGGTTTGTATTTTGCATTTAAATTAATCTTTTAAATTTAATTTTTTTTGTTATTTTTTTATTATTTTTATTTTTCTTGGGCAGTTTCCTATTCAGCAGAAATGTCCTACCGCTGTCAGTCGGATTGACGCCAAATTTCTCAGTGCTGACATTTGCGATTTGTTGTTAATTGTGGTCATCACCTTCTCATAATTTTCATCTCTTTGCTAATTTTTTCCTACTCCTCTTAACATTTTCTACATCTCCTTCTCTCACGTCCACAAATCCATTTCTCCGAGAAAACTATATAAAGAAATCCATAAATCTTTGATGCGATTTCAACTTCCAATGTTCCAATTTAATTTCCTTTCCATTTCAAGGGATAGATGGATGGATGTATATGTTTTTACATTTGTGTTTTTGTGTGTTAGAATTCCTTAGATGGTCGACGGAGGCCATTTGAATAGAGTCCATTGTAAAAATCAGCGTTTTCCTTCCTCTTCATCTTCTTCTTCTCCTCAACCTCATTACAATTCTGCTCGTCCGAATCTTTCGGTGACCCAAAAAATATCATTGGATTAAATCATTAGATAGAAATTTATTTTTATTGCTCTGTTTAAGTTCATCGCCAAATAGAAATCAGCGATAAAAATTTCCTCCTTTAAATACCAAAACCACAACAACATGAATAACAACAATGATAATAACTACAAGAACAACATTTACAACGACTTCGGCTAGAGGAAATCCCATCGAGAACGCATTAAGGAAATTGAATTTTCGGTCGAGGCTTTTAACAAATTTAGATGGAGGAATTTTTCTTTTGAACATAAATTTCCTTCATCGTCGTAATCGTGTTCACAGGATTTTCGCGGTTTATGTAATTATTAATATTTTTTTTTATTATTATTCCTATTGTTGTTGTTATTCTTAAGGTCGTTAAATAGTCATGCAATGATTTTAAAGAAAAAAATATTTTAAAATATTGAAAAATATTAATATTAATATCTTCTTTAATTTCATATAGTAATTAAATTTAATTGCAAAAAATATATTTCTTTGTGGATCATTTCGGTCTCTTACAGCGTGTTAAGTGTTGCAAACTTTAATTTGTTTCTCGCCCATTTTCACACATGATTCGCGTAATTGAGGTTTGGCCAAGTATTGAAATTAATTAAAGCTCATTTATGATAAAATATCCTACGATTCAGTGAAGCCGAATGGGAGAAAAAAGAGATGGAATGCCGACAGAGACAAGTGTCTGATACACCGAGAGAGTGAGAGAGAACACGTACAAATAATGTCGAAAGCATCGGCGAAATTATTAAATAATTGAATTAAAATCCATTCAAAAGCGGAAAAAAGAAATCAAGGCGGCGGAAAAAGATAAAAAATAAATCAACCAACTCATTGGAATTTCCATAAATTTTCTCATTAAAATTCGGTACAAAAAAAAGTACAACAAAAAATATTGATGCATGCGGCGTTGCCACTTGTTGATAATTTCTGTGGACAAAGGCGAGAACAGAAAAACAATTTCAATAAATGAGAGAAATATGGAAAAACGTGGCCTGGCTACGACGGTCTGCATTGAATGAAAAAATGCTCCCTCCTTTTTTAACTTCCTTCTCTCTCACTCACTCTATATCTCTCTCTCTCTCTCTCTCTCTCACACACACACTCTATTTGTCCTTGTGCAATAAAACAATCAATCAATGGAGCCAAAAGTAACGGCTTCGACCTGTCTTCATTCGAGAATCCCCAAAGACTGAATGAACGAAAGAAGAGGCGAAATAATCATGAGATGAAACTAATATCCGCTTTGGATAAAGAGCTCAATAGTTGGCAACACGAATGAGAGGGGAATGAAGGGATAGATAGAGAGAGAGAGAGAAAAAAAGAAATTGAGACAGAAACTTGTATGACTTGCTAGTGCCAATGTCATCAACAGCCACAGGACATTTCATCGAATAAAAGCCATGGAGAAAAATGATGTACTAACTTATTCCTTGTGCACGAGTTTCTTCCTCTCTGTGTTTGTTTTTTGTGGATGGTTGTGTGTATGTTGGGTGTTTTTATTTGATTTTAAGTTTTTGCATTTCCGTACATGTCTGTGGGCGTGGACCGAAATTCCGTTGGCATCCATCGAGGATCCTAATCCATTTTTCATTTTAGCTGTTTCCCTAAATAAACATGTTTCACTTCAGCAAACGTCAGCGGGTCGGAAGAGATTGGAAGAGGAGGCGCGGAAGCGCGAAAGGAGTGGGTCGAGAAGGGATGATAAAAGAAGGCAAATCATTGGAATCTCCTTGTGAATTCAGTCCACATGAGAGATGCATGTGAGATGACTGCGACGACCACAACAGAGGGGAGTCAGAGGCTGGAGTTCGACGAAATGGAAAATTCGATTGGTTTCTCGATGCACATTCAAATTGTCAATTTTCTCTCTTCCTATTGCTCTCTTTCCATCACCATCAGTCTTCATTTACATATATTTATTTTGGCTATTTTTATTCCATTTTCTTTCCTTCGCCTATGTCTCAAATTTATTTATTTTTCCAGTGTTACAATTTTGCAAATTGATGGCCTGGATATCAAGGATTCCTCTTTCTACTATTCTAAAATTTTTATAAATGTAAAAAAAAAATAATTTGAATTTTCTGTTTAAATTTCTTACAGTGTAATCTATATATATAAAAATGAATTGACGTGCGTTTGTCTCGCTAAAACTTGAATACGGCTGAACCGATTTAATGGTTTCTTCACGAAAAATCTTCGTTCGTCTTTAGTAAAATGTAAAAATATATATGTAGGAAAAATATCGCGGGAAATATGAAAATTTTGATCTTTTCGAAAACGCCTCAAAAATGCATCAGCCCGTTGGATTACGAGTTAAGCGGTCGGGAAAAACACGAGCAATCGAGCGTTCGCCCGAACGTCTGCACGAACCAGCTTTTGTGTTGTTTGTATTTTTTGTTGATGACCCTACGCCAAGGTGTCAAAGTGTCTACTTAACAGATTTCGAATTTTTTGGTTTAGTATATTATTTATTTCGATTTATAAATGTAAAATTCGATAAATAATTAATTTATTTTTTGCTTATCAGAAAATTTTGATTTTTTCCATCAATACGAAATCACTTTCTGATGGTCTGGAACATGCCCTTCGCATTGCATGAAATATCGTTCGTATAAGAACGGGAACATGGTTTTGAACCTGTTCAAACGATTTTTTTGTAAATGGGTTTCAGTAGCGGATATACAGAAGTGGACCGATGAATGATGTCCTCTGCTAAGAGTCCAAATTTCAACAAATACATGTACTAGTAAAAATTTCAAATTTTACAACTACACGGGGTGAAAACGATCTGACCGATTTCTTTTTAATTTGCTACGTGGGCTTGATTGACAAATAGACGGAAAATGGCGCACCGCATAGCAAGATGGACAGGCAGGTTTAAATCCCAATTTTTTTTTTTTTAATTTTAAAAAATTTTTTGAATCATCTTATAAGTTGCTCAATTAGTTTTTAATTTTTAAGGCGATATAACGTTTTTGAAATATCAAATCTTAATAGTTTTTCGAAAATATTCAACATACTAAATGATATATCCTCAAATCTTCTGAAGAAATAATTTTAAAACTGAAAATAATTTTGGGCATAATTTTACTTTACCACACCCAGCGACAAATACCATAATTTATATGTCAAAAGATAGTGTTTTCAGTGTACATTCCAACAACAATAAAAAGTTGGGGCGAACTCATTTGGTTTGGCCATAAAGGTCAAATTAATAAAGGTCAAATTAATGATTTTTTCAAAATGCCACCAAATCCACAAATATTACCCGATCGGGCAATACAATATATCAAATTAAAGGTAATTAAAAATACTACAAAACTTTTTTGTTTTTTAAAATAAGTTATTAGTAATAAAAATAACACCAAAAAACAAAAAAAAATA
Organism: Coelopa frigida; assembly: GCA_017309665.1. Taxonomy (NCBI): domain Eukaryota; kingdom Metazoa; phylum Arthropoda; class Insecta; order Diptera; family Coelopidae; genus Coelopa; species Coelopa frigida. Next base: position 10,712 of record JAFDUT010000040.1, on the reverse strand, counting down.
AAAATTTTTTAGGTTAAATAATTTTAAATAATTTACGTGATAAGCCATATCTTTTATATATATTATCTGAAAGCTGACTCAATTACCTTCAAAACGGTAGTACATTATGTATACTTTACTCTTAGCTGACATATCTAATTTACCATTTATATTAGATTACTGCGACTTTAAAATGGATATTTGTACTGAAATTATACATTGAATAGTAACTTTTGGGTTCCAAGTATCTACTTTATGAAGATACTTTGATACACAAGGACATGGATCCCGAAAGTACTATTGGACCGCGTAGCCGGTGTTGGACATACTTGAGGGTTAAAACCCCTAAGCGCGGCCGAAGGCCGCCACACACAGAAGGAACATGGATCCCGGGAGTACTATTGGACCGCGTACCCGGTATTGGACATACTAGAAGGGACTTGAATTCAAGAAATGTATTTAAAAAAAAACATGTATTTTAATATAAATGATAAATTTGGTATGTAAACTAAGAGTAAAGTATACATAATGTACTACCGTTTTGAAGGTAATTAAGTCAGTTTTCAGAAAATATATATAAAAGATATAGCAAACCGCTAGTTCTATTAACCAGGCGCTAGTTCTATTTAAAAATGTCAAAAAATAATAATCGACAAGCACTTAATAAGATGATCTAGTCGTCATCGGATGCTTCAACTTGTTTTCCTATCTCCGCATCCTTTTGAGTTTCCACTTCCTTTGGTATGTCCTTCCGCCGTTTTTGAAGAAAAAATGAAAACTTATTGATTATTTAATTTCATTTTATACAATCGCATCAATTGCTTCCCTACCACAGAAATTAAATATTCTTATATGATCTTGATTTAGAGAAGGAGGATGGTCGGGTCTTGGTAATGAGCTTTGGAATTTTATGGTTATTTACATTATGGTAAAGGAATTCCGAGTGAAATTCTGTTTGAGTCGTGACGTAGAAACAAAAGTTACAGCGAAACAGCTGATTTTCAGTACTCTCTTTCTCTTTGATTTCGTGTAAACATTTTTTAAAACTTTCAAGGTCAAAAGCCTCAAAAGCTCTCATTTGCTCTCTTCATTGAACTATCCTGAGAAAATCTACGAAGAGATAGAAGCTTCAGCAAAACAGCCGAGCCGATTTCTCTTTAGCACTCTCTCAATTTCTTTCTCTTTATCGTCCTGAACGCCGGTATCCTTTCAACATGTTGTCCACTGTATGACTTAACCTAGTCAACAATTTTTACAGCTTCAAGGGTTCGAATTTCGAAACACACGAAAGCTTTCTCTCCCCTGAGGTCAATATCATAGAATGAAAGGAGAAAGAATTCTTTTGTCATGGGCATTTAATGGGCTTGTTACACGATACATCTTGATGTACATCATCATCAATGTGTTAGAGAAATTGAGAGAAAAAATCTATGTATGCGTCACACAGATGATGATCGCAAGATCCCAGAGAAAAAATCTAAATTTTTTGATATTTTGCTCTGATCATTGTTCTCTCGCTGTCAGTTTTACTCTCTTCTCGCTCTCAATGTGCCTATTCTTCTACAATTTAGTACAATTTTGCTAACATATGGTCGTTTTAACATTTTATGTCAAAAATATGGAACTTTTATCCATTGTTTTCTGCCTTTCTAGTGCATTTTTTTCACCCAAAATCACATATTTCTCTTTGTGGTGTTATTCTGCAAAATATTAAATGCAATTGCACACAAAATTTCATGACAAAAAATACATGACGTCACACCAAAAATAGCGCCAAACACGGACAACAGAAACCAAACAGATTTTGACAGCAGAACGTCAGCCGAAGAGCCAAAAATTATGAACAGCTGATATGATCAGGCAAAAGATTGAACCGTGTATGGCAAACTGCGATCCACACAGACACGAAATGATCTGTGATCATGATGTACCGTGTAACAACCCCATAACGAAATTGTGTCAATAACAGGGATAGAGTGATGAGCATGCACAAAGAGAACATTAATGAACTAGGGGAAAAGGAGAAAAGTGAACGAACGAACTAATGAAAGAAAGAACAAAGGAACAACTAAACGAAGGAACGAATTAAAAGGGGAGAGTGTGATGAGAATGAACAAAGAGAACATTAATGAACAAGGGGAAAAGGAGAAAATTGAACGAACGATCGAATGAACGAAAGGACAAATGAACAACTAAACGAAGGAACGATTTAAAAGGGGAGAGAGTGGTGAGAATGAACAAAGAGAACATTAATGAACTAGGGGAAAAGAAGAAAAGTGAACGAACGATCGAATGAACGAAAGGACAAATGAACAACTAAACGAAGGAACGATTTAAAATGGGAGAGAGTGGTGAGAACGAACAAAGAGAAAATTAATGAACTAGGGGAAAGGGAGAAAAGTTAACGAACGAACTAATGAACGAAAGAACAAAGGAACAACTAAACGAAGGAACGAATTAAAAGGGGAGAGTGTGATGAGAATGAACAAAGAGAACATTAATGAACAAGGGGAAAAGGAGAAAATTGAACGAACGATCGAATGAACGAAAGGACAAATGAACAACTAAACGAAGGAACGATTTAAAAGGGGAGAGAGTGGTGAGAATGAACAAAGAGAACATTAATGAACAAGGGGAAAAGGAGAAAATTTAATGAACGATCGAATGAACGAAAGAACAAATGAACGACTAAACGATGGAACGACTTAAAAGGGGAGAGAGTGATGAGAATGAACAAAGAGAACATTAATGAACTAGGGGGAAAAGGAGAAAAGTGTACGAGCGAACGAATGAACAAATGAACGACTAAATGGCTTGAGAAAATGAATTCACGATAATGTGGTTCAGGTACGAGCAGGGCAAGGATTTGTGGAATATGAAATATTGTTCATCCCTTCAAAGATGTAATTTGTTTCAACCTAAATAGCAGTGTTTTCGGTGAATTTGTCCTGAGAAGACGATTCGGTAATGTATTCGAGCAGGGAAATGTCGCGTATTTCGACGCGAAAAGGATTACGAGTGTGTGAGCAGTGAGCCAGACAGAGAAAAATTGTTTGCAAAAATATAAGATCTCCATTTGTGTGACGTCTCGAGAGTGTGTTGAAGAGGATGAAGATAGTATGTGGGTCGCGGAGTGTTGCCGGATCTTCGTCGAGTGAAAATAAAAGTGAGGTCACGTGAAAGGATAAATGTTAAATTTATAACGAAATATAGCGTAATTTGAGAAGAAGGAACGTGTTACAACTTCGGAAAATATACGAAAACAAACAAGGTCACGTAACGTAGTGTGAGGCTACGGCACGTAGAGCGAACCAACTTCGCGGAACGAATCGGGCTCAACGGTCGACTGTGAACTCAAAAGCACTGGAGAATAACAAAAGCTTCAGTAAATAAGGACGAAATATCTTTTTTTTCCTAATAACAAAAATTATAAAATTTAAAAATAAAAATGGAGTTTTGACATCGGAAACAAGCGAGTTAAAGGTAAAGTTAAGTTAAAGTTAAAATGAATTATTAAAATATTTTTAAAAAATTAATATTAAAAAATAGTGATTTCAATTTATGATTTCAAATTAGTGATTTCAAGGAGTTCTGCATAAAATTAAGCAACAGAAGACAATAAAATTTAAACAAGGTAAAAGAAGAAGAAATATAAAATAATGAAAATTTATCTTATTATATTTAAATATTATTCGGGCAGAAAGTGTTCTCTCTACCTCTTCTCCTCTTCCTCTAGTGGTGTTATCGTGGAAGCATTCAAATTTTGTCAACATATGGCTTAATTATCATTTTAATAACAGTTTTCTGAAATCAAAACGAATGTGGGGATGCAAGATGGAGTGAGACCGACAGGGAAACGTGCAGAGAGAAAATGAGAGAGAATAAGAGACAGACAAATATGGAAATAGAGACCTCCACAGACAGAAAGAAAGACACAGACGGAGATGAAAACGAGGGAGAAACAGAGAATTCAAGAAAACAATTTATATTTATAAGGCAACGAGAGTGTGGATGTCTGTGACGACTGTGTGTAGGTGTGGGTGAGAACGAGGAAAAATATGTGAGAAGTTATGTGAGTGAATGGCTGTTAGTCAAAGAGTGTGGCTGAGGAAGTGTGACTGTAAGAGTGAGAGATTGGGTGTGGTGGTATAACTATATGTATGGGTTTACGTGTGGGCGTGAGAAGGTGGAAGTAAAAAGGTATGTGTTTGGCTGCGAGTGTCTGTTACTGTTTTTAATGTTGGCATGAATTGCATTTATTATTTATAGATTTATCGCACATTAAATCCAACGCACACTAAGCTCAACCACACACAAGATGAAACACACACATATAAAACACATCCACAATCACGGAATATATAACTACGCGTTCGCGTTCACATCTCCATGCTCTCATATGAGCGCCTATAAAGATTGACAGATAGACAGGTTAGGATAGAGATAGGGATATAGATATAGAAAGCGATAAAAAGTATGACCACCGCATATTTGACAGTATTTATTGCGTAATTTATAAGTGATAACTACATAAACCAGAACATTAACACCAATAACAACTACAATATCGAACTCTAACAGACAACAGCAACCACATTTTATTCTGGGGAAAGCTACAACCATCATTCTCTCCTGATTTGATTTAATTTATTTTTTGTTCATTTCATTTATAAAAAAAATTGTATAAAAACCAAATAAATGTTATTTTTGTTTTCAACTAATTGCAGTGTAATAAAACACAATCATACTCACGGGCCCAACCGAGTCCTTCGCCGAAACCACTCCTCATTGCCCACACGGCCACGTCCATCACTCACCACAACACGGAAAACACAGCTCAACGTGGAATTAAATCGAAAATAAACGATTTGTTATGGACTTCCCATCAATTGTTGGTGTTGTTCGGTTTTCTTCTTCGCTCCTCGCGATGCGAATGAGTTGTGAGAATTTAAATTCGTTCAGACGATTGAAAATAACAACGAACAAATCAAAAGAACTACATCAGCAGAAATAAGAGGAATAAAAGTAATAATAACAGACAACACAACAATAACAAAAGCAATATCAACAAAAGTTACGCGAGAAAAAAAACGAGATCGACAAGAACAACAACAACTACAGGAAGTCACCAAAAACCCTCTCGTTTACAACAACAAGAACACTTGATCCCTACGAAAACGGAAGCACAAGACGAATACGACTGTGGTTGGAAGTTGTTGGAATCAAAGCGAAAGGAACGTGTTAGAAGAACGAATTTTTCAGCCACTAGAAGAAGGAGTAGAAGAACTACAAAAAAAACTTTACAATAATTTACAAAGCTGGTATTCAAAAAATTATCATCAACATCCTACAGACCTCGAAGTTTTGTCTCGAAACTCAGCTTCAGACAGCCGGGTACCGTTTCGTTTATGATGATGGACATCCTGGTTGTTCTGACGTTTGTGATATCCGGAAATGTTGGTGAGTTTTAATATTGATATTTTATTTACATCGACAGAAATAAGAAAAACAACCTCTCTCTTCTTCAATATGTGGTGTCATTATTCATATTCAGCCATAAATCACACATATTATCCTTCCCATTTTGTCACCATCCGTTTCCACATTCTTCATACACCTCTCCTTTACCTTTCTTTCACGGTCCGTTTTCCATGCCCTTATCGTTCTTACCCTCCTTCACTTATCATTAGTTTTCTTTCCTCTCTTCGTCCTATTTCTTCCCCCCATAACATTTCCTTTCTCAGCCGGAAACGGAAGCTACTCGACCGGAAGTTATTTGCTTCATTTAAAATTATTGATTTTCCCTTCTGCCTCATTCGTTTTGTCGACCCTTGGACGAGAGTTTATTACACTTATTACTCAGCGCAGACCAATCGATTCCCTGAGGTTCACTTAAAGCCGCTTTCGTCCTTCGCTTGCTCCTTCTTTAACCCTAGAAAGTCATTCTTCGTCCAATCGACGACGCATTTTTTTTATTTGGCCATATTTTTCAATTATTTATATTTATTTTTTGCTAAATTTTCTTATATCGATGCACGTGATCATGCTCTAGCTATTACTTTAGTTAGCTTGACACACATCGTTTAAATTGATTTTTATTTTAAAACGCTTCGCCGAAATGATAAAGTTCATACAAAACTTGTGAAATTTTTACGATTTTTGCAAAATAATCCAAATAAGGTAGTGATGTTAAAAGTTAATTTATTATTATTAATAAGATAATAATATACTTTTTTGTTTTATTTCGATGAAAAATAATGTAAGTAATTGAAATCTACTAATACATTTTCCATGCGAAAGTCTTCTTTATCTATTTAAACAGCAGCGTATGATCTTTACGCAATAAAAATATGTATGAAATTCTGGGGTTAAAAGGTTCGACAAGCGAGGATGAAAGAAAATCAAGGATTTCCTCATCCAACTGAAACTAAAACTAAAATGGAACGATTACTACTTCGTTCCTTTTGTCATATGTAACGATCGGCTAGAGAAGATTAATTTTGATTGTAATTCATTTTTCAATGAATTTAAGAGGACCGGATGAGCTGATGAGAACAGCTACAATCAGGGACAAGAGTGTGTGACATAATATTGTGTAACACAAGGATTTTTGTGTGAGAGGGAGACAGAGACAAAATCTCCTAGGGTTTGTTTGAACTGCTGAGTACCTTGATTGAATTTAACTGGATATCGAAATAATATAAAGACAAGACGGAAGCAATAGTGTGCAGGATATTGCATATAGGGACATGAAGGATTCTGAAGAATTATTTTGAAACTGAAAGAATTATTTTGAAACGAATTCATTCTTTGGTTATTTTCCTTCATATACAAAAAATAAATAAATTCAAAAAATATTTTGAAATATTTTGAATTTCAAAAATAAATTTGAATTTCAAAAATATATTTGAATTTAATAATAAATTTAAACTAAATGAATTAACATTAACAAACAAATTTAAATTCAAAAAGTTATTTTAAATTTTAACTAGCGCACCGGGGTCGCTTCGCTCCCCCGGTTTGCCTGGTCTACCCAGGCAAATATAACGTTTATTAAAGGAAAAACAGTGAATTTCTATCAATAATTAGTGAGAATTCATCATTACACTTCAATGCTATTAACTCCATCGTGCGATTTTACAACTGTTAATTTCAATGCAGACAAAATCTGATTCAACAACAGACTTGGGAGGATTGAAATTTTCAACAATATAAAGTCCAGAAGTACTTGCTGCGCTACTATAAGCAACATATATTGCCGCGCGACTGATTCCACTTGGAAGATGAGCAGCCATTTGGAAATATATAGCTCCCTGACTTTTGTGGATTCTGATCCCTTCAGCAGGTACAATTGGAAATTATATTCTCTCAATCGTCACCTGCTCATTACGTTTATATTGAAAGGATATAATCAATTTTTTATGGGCGTCCTTTGAGGTTCAGTTGGACGTGATCTCTTTCTTCTTGCATTCACTCCCACCTTTCATCAGCCAATAACATCCATAAAGTAGTTGGATTTCTTGTAGATCTACGATTTTGTATGGAAGGTGCTCGTGTCCTTTAAGAGATCTTTTCCTTTTGATTCTTGGGAACTCTTAGTAGCAATATTTAATCCAATAACTGATTGTGTAGCTTTTGAGCTGAGCTGTAGCTTGTCTATTTTTAGCATGTAAACTCGTATCGGTGGCACATGATCAGACGCAAAATGTTATCTCGATATATACTATAGCTCACCAGATACCCCATATAAACCTTTTGCTTTATATGGGAGGTGGGTGTCTCCCATTGCCGATGTTTTCCATTTTTGTCTTTTAAACTCGTATCAGACAAAATTTCATCTCGATATATACCATAGTTCACCAGATATCGCATATAAACCTTTTGCTTTATATGGGAGGTGGGCGTGTCCGTTGACCGATTACGCCCATTTTTACATACAAGTATGTAAAATAAATACTAAATCCAAAATTTCAAGTCAGTATCTCTTACCGTTTCTTCACAAAATATATTTCTACAGACAGACACACAGACAGACAGACAGACGGACAGACAGACAGACGGACATAATCGATTCAGGAGGTGACGCTGATCAAGAATATATACACTTTTCCATTCCTACGACCTCTCCTTTAATGCGTTACAAACGGAAGGACAAAATGAATATACCCTTACCCACAGGGTGTAGGGTATAATTACCCACAGGGTGTAGGGTATAAAAATAAATTATACTAAATAAATTTTATTATAAAAACACATTTAAATATAAAAATGAATTTAAAAAGTAAATTTTAATTCAAAAAAAAAGTAAAAACCAATTATATATCTATAATAAATTTATTCTACCAATTTCTGACTCTGTCTCTCTCGTTTCAGTGTTCTGTGCGCAGCGATATTTGCACAAGACGAAGGATGGTGGGAGTAGACAAGCAAACAACATACCGAACGCCATTGAAAGCGGAAACGAAAATGGCGCCGGCTGCCATGGCACAACTAATGGTGTTAGTAACAGTCCAACAGTGCTTCCAGCGCGACAGGATCCGGTGGCACCAACACAAGCTCAAGCACATTGACAACCACAACAATAATAACAACATCAACAGTTGAAGGAACATCTTACAGTAGCAGCAACATCGGCAGCACCATCGGCAGCAGCAGTCTTCTGAAGGCGGGAGGCAGCGGTGCAGGGGGCGGGGCCGTCATCAAACCAAACTCCGACGAGGCGGTCGAGGACACGAGGAACGGGCCGTACTTTGACAAAGGAGCCTCGAAGAACGTCACAGAGTTGCTGGGCAAGACGGCGTATCTGAATTGCCGCGTGAAAAACATCGGCAACAAGACGGTGAGTCGATGATAAATTGGAAAATTGGATCTCAAAATCACTCCTACCTTCTATCAACGATTTCTAATTCTCCTTCCTTCTCTCCAGGGTTCACAAAAAAATCCACTATTGATAAAAGTTAAAAAAGACACATAATCCTAAATTCAGATTTTTCGTCATTAATTTCCGGGCGAATTTCTTAGACTAATGGAATAGTAAAATAATTTTATAAATATAAATTTGACTCAGAAATAAATTTGTTTCTGTAAAACTTTATGTGAAATCTTTAAAAAATAACTACTAAAATTTCTACTAAATTTGGCACCTGCTACGATTTTTACGAAAATTTACTCTGTTTACTTCTTCTTCTTCTTCCTATATTATTTTTTCTTTCGCTATATACATATCTGGTTTTGCGTTGTTTTCCATTTTCTTTCATGAAATTTAAAATCCCGTGAATTATTTATTAAAATCCACTTAATTGCCAGCTCTCTCCATCTCAATCTCTCTGACGTTCTTCGATTTCCTTCCCTACTCCATTTCTTTTCCACCTCTTGGTCCGATGTGATTATGTTAATTATTCCGGCCTTGGACGGTTGCCATGTCCTGTCCGTCCAAGTGATTAATTAGAAAAGTCATTCGAAAAATGGAAATCGATAGAGGGAGAGGGAGGAGGTGGAAGATGGAGAGAAAATAGGGCGGCAGAAAGAGATTTGGTGAATGTTCTTTTTTGCTGTTTGTTATTGTGTGATCTTTCGCTTATACCTTTGTCGTCTCTAGGGCTATTGTTGGTTTGGACGTATGTCCGTCTGTTCTGAATTTTGCTGAATTATGCTGTTTGAATTATATATATCCGTGCTCGAAATAATTTTAAATTTAACTGCAAATTTATATGTATATTTACCCACGGTGACCATTTCACCTGTTTCTTTTCCGCCTGTTCTTGCTCCATCCATCTTCCTCCACCTCGTCCTCCTCTCCATCTGCTCCTATTCTTTTCTCTCCTCTTCACAATCCCATCAGCCTGAAGCTAAGACTAACATGCGACTACTGAGGAGAGAGAGAAGGCAGAAAGGCTTTTCGGATAATTTTTGGGGGTGTTGGAGGCTATTAGTGGGAGTTTAATGGAGGGGAAGAAGAAAGTTGGGTTGTGGTTTGTGAGGTTGGGGATCAACATTAGAGCGAAAATATTTCCGGTAGCTTGTGTGGGCGTTCGTTTCGTTTGGTTTTCGTTTTCGTTGCCAGAACTGCATCGCCACCGATTCCTTCAAATGTTTAGCCTTTACATATTGTGAACACCAACCGGAAGCGCCTGTTTGCGACCCGGGTTTTAATACCTGTTCATTGGCGGAGGAACGAACGGACTTAAAGGGTCACTTAGTCTACCCATTCCATGGTGGGTTTGTGAATCCGGTCCCCTTAGTGGTGTAATCCTTTTCGCCCTTAGATCCTTTGGTCGATGGTTCTTTTGACCTTGGAATGTTCTGGATTTTTGATTATTTTGCCTCTATATCCGCTGCACACAGTATCTACATATCGATGAACCCTTGGCATTGGATAAAGGGAAAGAGGTATTTAACCCTAGAAGTTCATACATATTTCTGTTGCGTAAAGGTTCGACGAAGTATGGTCGAATCGACGACGCTGCTGTTTAAATGAATAAAAAAGATGACTTTCGCGCAGAAAATGTATAAATTTTAGTAGATTTCAATTACTTACATTATTTTTCATCGAAATAAAACAAAAAAGTATATTATTATCTTATTATATAATAATAAATCAAGTTTTAACAACACTACCTTATTTGGATTATTTTGCAATAATCGTAAAAGTTACACAAATTTAAAATAAAACCAATTTCTACGATGTGTTTCAAGCAAACTAAACTAAATTAGTTGGAAATGGAGAGTACAAG